>JAUEKS010324252.1:0-12833 GCA_031762815.1 Tylodina fungina | reverse complement strand
TCGCCATGAAAACGCCCACACGACCAACTTTCAAAATCTGCCCCCGTGGGGAGATTCGAACACGGGTCGTCCGCATCCGAAGCCAAATGGTTAACCACTCGACGACAGGGCGGCCCGTAGAGACTGTGCTATGAGAGAGTTAGAGCATCTGGGCTGGGTTATTAACTCAGAAACAAGTAATCTAAAGCCATCGTGTGAGATAAAACCCAGTGGGTTTATTGTGTAAACTAATGTTAAATCCAGATCAGTGTGGTTAGAAATTCCACAGAACCGTATAATATACAAGGTTAAACATGATATTGTGAGGATTCTAAACAAAGAATGTGCGATCTAACGAACCTTGGCACGCGTGACAGGACAGGTCGTGCCAATGACTAAAGTGATCGTGCCAGCCAAATCACTGTTGAGAAATCTACATAGATCTAGATATTAGAATACTGTGGTTCCAGGTGTCTTGGCAAGACACGGTTAAATTGGATGAGCACACGGTAGCTGACCTAGAGTGGTGGCTGAAGTCGTTAGCTGCATGGAATGGCAGGTCGGTCACAGCACAGTGCAGATGCAGTTAGAGAAGGTTGGGATGGAAAATTCCTGACCAACGGTCCGGACGCCCAGGGATGTTTCAGCGTCGACCTAAATATTATGAGCTCCAACTTCCGGGAGATAACTGCAGTTGTTCTAATGACACTAATTACTTCCAGAACTCTTTTGCGGGGAAAAGCAGCTGTTTGTCTGTCGGACAATATCTCAACGGTAGCTTATGAAACTTTCAAAGAGGGCCAGCGAATGCCCTGTCAGATGTAGCGACGCTGTTTTGGACAACTGCACTAAGAAACAATATACCTATAAAGGCACATATCTTGGCGGGAAGTCTGAAGAGAGAAGCAGATTGCTTGTCCAGAGTAAATTCCCAGTACGAGGGGGAGTTACATCCCCGTCTATTCCAATATCTGGACACTATGTGTGTGTGTGTGTGTGGGGGGGGGTGGGACACGATAGATCCGCTTCAATGTTGACAGCCAAATGCTCCCGGTACAACAGTCGGTACATGGAGCTATTCTCCGAAGGTGTGGGCGTGGATGCACTACAACAGCCCCGCTGGGGCGGAGGGTACGATTTTGTACATCCTCCGTGGCTGTTATTGGACCAATTTTAAACATAGTCATTCAAACGAAAGCCATTGAGGCAATCATTGCGCCAGCATGGAAGGTAGATGGAAGGTAGAAGCTTATCAAAAACCCAGAAAGTTGTCCATAGCTCCGCCAATAAAATTGCCTCCGGCCAGACTGTTTTGTATTCTAAGAGGTCTGAGAAGTCCAGAAGTTATGTAAAAACAGAAGGCGGGCCTAGTTTTCTTGGAGAGCTTGTGGGAGCAAGAGTTGATATTTGAAAACTGACCGATTCATTGTGCAACGAAGTATACATTTTTCTTAGCGCCTTCCACTCTGATACAATATTATAACAAATGTATTGCAGATTTGCGGGGCTTGGTATAGAAAAAAATGTTGAATTTTCCCCCAAAAGAGATGAATGTGTTGCAGTGTGTCGTTGGTTGTATTGATTATATAGCACAACACTCAGACAAACCAGAGTTTAGGTTAAAAACGGTTATGTCTGCCTTAAAACATTGGTGTGCAGTGAGGAAGTTAAAAGTTGACTTTGGTAAAATTGACACTTTCGTCAGGGCATTGGTTAAATGTGAAACCAATACGCCTAAAGGGCGAACTAAGGTGTTGCTGATTCAAACGGTGTTTAGCTTCTTTAAAACTTGGCCTGGCACTAAAAGGCCACCGACAATACAATTTAGACAAAAAGCAGTCTCTTTACTGGGTTTGGCGGCGATGTGTAGACCTTCGGATTTAACGCCTATGATAGGTTTTAACCTGGAGCAATTAAGATTTAATGATGACGGCTCCATGACAGTACAGTTTCATGGAATTAAAAATGATCTCACTATGACAGGTATGGCAGTAAGAATTGACCAGGCCGCTGACCAGTTAATGACCCTATTAGTGCATTGAAAGAATACTTGTCTCGTTCAATGGAATCGAGTCCTGTTTTCATTTCGGTCAACAGACCAATAGACCGTCACGGGTTCGTCAGCGTTAGCGATTGTCTCGGTCCTCAGAGAAACATTTAAAGGTGCGGGGTTACCGGCGGAGTTTATACCGCTGAGATTACCCGCCCAAATCATTACCCGCGAGAAGGGAGGTCAATTCTTGCAAATAAAAACAGCCCTCCAGTTGGAATGCCACGGAAAAGCAAGAGTTTTTGTTTTTCGTTTTCTTTTATTTTGCTTTTTTATTTAATTTATTTTTTGTTTGTTTACACATTCTTGCAACTGGAGATTTCTGGAGAAGTGTAAGATTCTTGGAATTAGGGAGGTTTCAGTTTCACTCAGGGTTCATGTAATCAGCCCACTCATACTACCCGGGTACCCTCCTTGAACCTATTACCCGCGAGTACCCGCAAGTACCTGGGTACCCGCCCAGCCCTATCGGTCATTTCGCGCCAGAGTTGCCCCACCGGCGCTGTGCAGTGGTGTCCATCCAAACACATCGAGGATGATAGGACGATGGAAATCAGACTCGTGTTTTAAAGAGCGTGCAGAATTGCCTATTATGACCAATAACGAAGTTTCAAATTTTAATTTTTTTTTTAAATTTATAGAAATCAAAGAAATAAGAAGAGCGCAAACACATGCAACTTCTTCTCCATCCATGCTCAAATAAAACACGTTTCGCAAAAAAAAGTAGGTAGGGCCCCTAATGAAAGTCGTTCGACTGTTTATATTAGTCCTAGTGCGGTAGGGTACATGTGCTGGTCGACAGGAAGACTGGACATCGACTAAACTATTTAGTCGATAGTGTGGTTGTAGCCTTGGGCCACGACAAGAACCAGATAGACCATTTGATGATCAACGGCTCATGGGGGAGATCACTGCTGGATGTCAAAGTGAGGAGAGGGGCGGGTGTAGGCAGCAACCATCACCTGGTAAAGTCAGCACTGCGACTGAAGCTAAGGAGATCTGGCTCAAAACAAACAGGACAAAAGCGATATGACATCGAAAAGCTACGGGACTCCAAGACCAGGAGTTCCTTTGTCCTGCAGCTGAAGAACAGGTTTCAGGCCCTGGCGAACGCGGAGCAGCAAGAACCAAGTGATGCCAGCGAGAAGTGGGAGCGAGTGCGGTATGAGTCAGTGAAACCTGCCTGGGGGTCCAGCAGAAGAAGAGGAGGGAGTGGATCACAGCAGACACTTGGCAAGCAGTGGAGGACAGGAGAGGCCTGAAGAAGAAGGTGATGGAGACCAAGTCCGAGACGTTAAAAGAGTGGTACAAGAAGCAGTACAGAGAGGCAGACAAAGAAGAAGACCAGGGCGGATAGACGGGCCTTCATGGATGATCTAGCAGAGATGGAAATTTTCCGTAAATTTACTGAAATCCGTAATTTTTGTTTGCTCCGTCATTTTCCGTAAGTGGGACCTGACCTGATTGTAATTCTACTATGACTGTGTACTAATTACAATTTTTCCAAATCTGTATAGCCTGTGAAAAGTTCAGTGAATTTTGGACTGATTCGTTTCCATCCCTGATGGTGGGTCACAGATGGTATGACGCTGTCTTCTCCTTGTTGTTTCCCCAGTTGTGGAGCAGGTGGACACCAGTGCCTCCCTCTACAGCCGGTCCATCCAAGGTCATTCTGTGTGCTTGCTAGTCAAATTGGTGAGTGTGTGTGTGTGTGTGTGTGTGTGTGTGTATGTTCGCGCACGCATTTGCGTTTGCTTATCATATTGGTGTGTGTCTCTGCGTGTATGAATACATAAGTGTGTTTGTTATTCAGATCGGTGTATATGTGGATAGGTGCGTATCCATGCGTGTTTTGTTTTTTAAGTGCTAGTCAGATTGATGAGTGTGTGGACTTACGGGAATGTATGTTCGTTTGCTTTCAAGGAGTGTGACAAACATGGTTGACAGACGTTTACCTCTGATCATGTAACGTGTAAAGAAAGTCGTCAGTGATTTAACGTGGACCTCTTACACCCTTTACCATGTTTTTCTCACCCTTTACCATACTATACTTCGCTCACACCTTAAGTTTTATTGTTATCTATATCAAAATTTTCTCTCACTCTATACCTTGGTTCTCTCACACCTTTCAGCCTGTTTCTCTTTCCCATTTACCATTTTCCTCTCACACGCTGCCATGTTTTGATTTGTCTTTCTATCTATCTCTTTCTGTTATCAGTCTGAGGGCAGCCTGAGTGTGGAGGGCAAGAGCTCGGAGCAGACATTCCTGTCCAATATTGTAGAAGACCTGAAGACTTTGCTGACCCAGCCGGTGTCCTAACCCCTGGAGGAGCACAGCCGCACACCTGTGATATTATTGACTACAAGTGGAAGACAGCTCACCTTTAAACCAATGTTTTTCATAGTTCCTTTAGATTTTTCTTGTTTTGTTTTGTTTTTGTTATTTTTGTTTTCTTCTAAAATTCCCGTATATGAAAATATTCGTCTCGTGTTGCTGTACTATGATTTTGTTAACGGTTTCTGATCTCTTTAGGAACCCACTGACTTACCCATCACATCACATTGGATTTGTGCTCCTCTATCTCCATTTCTTCCATTTTTTGTTTCAAAATGTTAAAAAAAAAAGTTTTGAATTTGCACTCTTACAAAATCTTTTTAATCGGACCATAATTTACATTTTCTGATGGAAAGATTTGTTATTCAAGAGTTGCAGGCCTAATTTCATCACCTCTGCACTTTTGTATCTCAAGATTTCATCAATCAGAAAACCTTTCTAAGCCAATTAACATTTTTGCTCTCTTAACACTTACAGTACCTGTCTTGCCATGTGGTGTAGATCATGTTTCCCTGAGCTCCTACAGAACAGAGAAGTTTTTTTGTGAGACATTGACGGTAAAAACTGGCTATAGCAGTCGGCAATTACAGTGGTCACCGCCTAATAACCCGTCGTCTTTCAACCCGCTTCATCTTTTAGCCTGCAACTTTGATGCAACCAATAATCCGCCCCTTTTATGACCCAATTCTTAAAGTAAGATTTCGCCTTATGACGCGCTCATTTCAATAGAGTAGGAGCACGATCAATGAAAAAAATTGCCCCGACAGACTATCTCACACCTTCGTAATGGGACCACGAGACAGGTCCATAGGATTAACCACATCTGTACACTAGCACCGACAAATTAATGTAACCAGGAGGAAGTGGTTGTGAATATGTAGGCATGGGTAAGACACATGGCCAGTGAACGATTCAATTGTTGGCAATCCTACTCGTCGATGGAAGCGGGTGGTCATCAATGCGGTGCATTGTTTTGATTGGTTATCTTTGGTCCAGTTGTTGATTTCTAGACCAATCACATGGTCTTGAGAAATCATCGCAATCAAATGTTACCGCTTGCGAGTAAATCTCCAGATAGAGCGTTCATCTGTCTGTTGTCACTTCACATTTCTACCACATAGTGAAAAGATTGTAACAAGAAACTGCAAAAATGCTGAGACACGACTTGGACAACAAACAGAAATTGACTATTCTCGACGAAATTCTTACTAACGACTCCATCTTTCCCTAATGACATAAAAAAACCACCCTCAACATTTAACTCTCTTTAAATTTGCCTTATAACCACCTACTTCAGCTAATAACCCGTTCTCGTTGTCACCCGTGGGGCGGGCTATTAGGCGGTGACTACTGTATATAACATAAATTCGTTTGTACATGGAAATTAAACCTTAAAGCATATTGGAAAGGATGCTGTTAGGTGTTGATTTGGGTCAAATTTAAGATGTGTTAAATTATTGATAATCCTATATGTAGAACCTGTTCAAATTGTCGAGAGAAGATTTTGGGGCAATCTTATAAATATGAAGGAAGAAACAGTTGTCCTTAATCTAAGCATAACAATACATAAAGATGGTGCTTGAGTATGATACACTTCATGCGGGTTTGACTTTGTTCTATATACGTCTAGTGCTGAAGGGAAATTGGATCAAGAGAGCTTTAGAGCTGTAAGTGTGACATGTATGCCTTTGTCATGGGACGAGATGAAATCAACTATTAACTCACAGTTTCTCAGGTGAGAAATGGTGTTTATGTATTTGTTTTATGTTTTCATGAGTGTTTGAGTGTTGGTGATATCATGAGTGTGGGAGTGGTGGATGAGGATGTAATAGTTTGATAACAGAGATAAATATTCAGTTGTTAATCTCGTTTAATCTAAGTCAGGCTTTACCCAGCTTCTTTCCCACACCTCAAGTTCTTCTCTGTTTCTCACTTGAACCAATGTGAGAATGGATAAAATATGTGGTGGTCCTGGAAAAACTGTTCACATATCAATTTTTTTATTTTTGAATGTTCATCTTCTTTCATGTTTTTTCTTATTTAGTCTGTCTAAAATTGATGGTGCTGAAAAGTTTGTGGATGCAACCATCATGACAAAATGTGACTTAATGAAAGCTGTCATTATCACTTCTCTATGTTAAATAATTGTTTTTTCTCTTCAACTTTTTCAGCGCAGAATTGTTTTCTGGATTTGAAAGGCATTCCCCCCCCCCCCCCCCCCGAGAAATAAATATAGAACCGAGAAATAAATATAGAACATGACATGCATACTTCATTGTTCTATAGGTTGAAAAATATTTCTTACTGACATATCAAAATAAATCAATTGAAGGAAATTGAATGGGCTTTTAGAAAGCATGGTTTTGGAAGAGATTGCTAGTATGAACCAATAAAAACATGACAATGAAAACAAAATGTCACATTTAGACTCATTAAATGCTAAAAAAATTATCCAAACGTCAGTGACTGTAGATGTATGCCTTGTATGTTCAAATACATTTAATTGTCTCCAGTTAGTGGCAAAATTTCATATAAATCCATTGAAATTGTTCAAGCTAATGACAATTTGGCATGTCAAGTCTGGTGTTAAGATTTGTTTGTGGCTATTGACACAGATAAAAATGCAGATGCTGCATTAAGATATCTCAGCCTCTTCAGGTGTATGATATTGCCTTAGGCATGTATTGGTGTGATGATGGGGCTCAACAAGGCACCCTGCATACACAGCATGGATTCTTTTCCTTTTTTCAGGGTTACTATAGATGATGCTGTGGATTTTGGCTGCAACATACTTTAAGAGATGTCAGACATTTAAATATAAAAAGAGTGACCGAAGCATCTTTTTGATGACTACCTGCTACCTGCAGTCCTTGTGGGTGCTGGTTCAGGGTTATCAAGCATCGTCACTGCTGTCTTTTCAGTAAACTGGGTTATCAGCACTCTTTGAAAACCAGCTGAGGGATTTTTGCTGTATCGTCAGCATGGCTGAAGACAGGCGAGGTACCCATTCACTTGTTGGACCTCAACAATCCATTGAAAGAGGTTTTTTTTCCAAAGTAGTTTTCCTCATGGAAATAGCCATAATATGTCACAACTTAGTCCATTCTGTTCCAACCCTTCACTGATTGGTGGTGTCAGTTGGTCTGGGTAATGACTGATGCCTCGGCCATTATTGATACAGCCATGCATGCCTGTTTTGGCTTTCTTGTAACTTGTAATTGTAATGCAAACAGTAATTAGGATGTCTTTTTCCTAAGATAGATATAGAACTTGTTCTCTTGCTGGGTAAGGCTAAATTTGTTCAGTTCAGAGGGAACCTCTGCAATTAACTTGCAGGGTGCTGGATTATTGATGGTCCATTTGCATAGGGTAGAAATATTGACTTTTTGTTTGATGTTATTTTTAATGGTTGCGATGAAATTTAGCTGCATAATTGTGCTTAAGATCTAGTAGCACCTAACAAAATATATGCATGAACATAAATGAAATGTGACAAAGACCGTGCGAATCGCCACTGTCTTGTGTCAACAAAGTTATAAATCGCTTAGTACCAGGGGGAATGAGATGTGGCGAAATCATCAAATTAAGATATTTAGAGCTTACCAACTTGTGCAATGCTACAGTAGTTTAGAAATCTTATGCTATAGATTTCAATATTGCATGAAACTCAATTTTGACCACATATCCAAAAATCTACTTTGCAGGCAAGCTGTAGATTTTGTTTTCTGACGTGCTTTTTTTCTGAATCACAACACAATTTGTTTAAGTCATTGTGATGGAGCAGGGATGGTTGTATGGTATGAAGCCAGCCCTCATTACAATATTTGCATTGACTTTTTGTACAGCTATAGCACTCATTTGGATATGAACAGTTTTTTCAATAATAATGCTGGAAAGGCAGTTACAGTTGTGTAATCTCTACTCCTATTCTGAATATAACTTTTGATGAGAAAAAAGAAGTATATTAATATTTGGACACCACAGGAAATAAAAAATAGGGAAAGAGATTGAAGAAAACTGAGAGAAACGATTTGAGGTAGGGAGGTAATTTCAAGCATGGTTAATAACTTTGTAGAGATTTTTAGACCAAATCTTCAACACTATTGGGCATACATGGTGATGGATGTACCATGACCGTTTTTCTTTCTCTTCCTATCATTTGCTGTCCTAGTAAATAGCCCAAATAGCATCATAGAACAATTCTCTCTGACTCCTGTTTGAAAAATGTCCTTCTATCCTACCTATGCTTTTGCTCTCATTTCATAACATTGTCTCTTGTTGCATTGATTTTGCCTTACATCGAGTTTTCTGTAGGACCTGATGCCACCCTGATATATCTCTAAATGTATCATTAGTCAGCCATCTACCAAGCCTGGTTCTATTAAATGGAGAAGGCCCATTGGCTTACTTCATGTCTGATGTGGCATTGCAGTATACCACAGGGCAACACAATTCATTAGGAGTCTCCAACCCACACCATGAACTCAATTCTATTGATTGTGTTTTCAGTGTGCTTTGGGAGTTGAAGACACATTCTGTCACCTATTTGTGTTGCAAGTGACATAAAACTTTAACTCAACTCAACTAAATGGAGAATGGATTTATTGGTCATGCATTTTGTGCAAGGGATTATTATTTTTATTGCATTTCATTTCAAAATTATTGATCTTCTCCACATCTGATAGATTTTGATTTCAAGTTTTCCATCTATACACTGCTAGTGGATAAAGTGCATGGTCTTAACATACTTAGCTTTATTCCTGCTGTATCCTCTGTGTTCTTTTTCCCTTTTGTTTTAGGTTTTTTGGTGCCATTGCCAAACTTTTCTTTCCTGGGATCTCTTCAGTATCTTCTTTTAGTAGTTAACCATAAAAATGAAATCTGTTTACAGTCTCCAGATTTTTTTTTTTTACTTTAGTTTGATTTTCTACTGAGTGTATTGGCTCCACATCACTTATGTTGTCTGTACTGGGCCATGTTTTTTTTCTGTGTTCTTTACAGTCACCAAGATATTTGTCCCGGTTTTTAATAGTAGATTGGGAACACATACTAAAATTCATAGAGCTCAATGTGTCCCTCAATTGTGTTTTGCACTGTAATCAAAAGTGCTAGAAATGTTTGTTTTTTTCAGGGGTTTCACAAGTTGTAGTTTTAGTTGATATGAAATGTGTGAATGTGGTCCAGATTATTATGGCTTGTTCCCAATGTCTATTTATTTGTTACCTTGATTTTTGATATAACAAATGGGGATGAGTTTATGATCACATGTACAAAAATGCATTTTCTCTTGATTAACTTTTGTTTTGAGGAAATTTTAATTTTCCTAGAGAACAGATAATTTGGCAGTCTGGTTTTGGCACAGCTCGATTACACATAAATTCCGTATACTGAAGGATAAGCGTACTGTATTCTAGTAGTGTCTATACCAATTCTTCTTTCCTGCTGTTAATTTTTGTAGTATTACTGTGAATTATCTTTACCTATGGTGTCTGTGACAAGTAAAAGGTGCTGGTAATTTATAAAACAACTACCTAACAAATTATTATTTGTAATGAATATGTCTTTAACTCACTGTGGGAGGCCTATGAAACAATATTCATTTTGTAGAGAACTGAACAAATTTTGCAATTTATTTGATCAGTGTGTTTGTGTGGAAGTCATGCCAACTTGCCTACATGTATTTATATTAATGCTGTAGGAAGGACCTTTTGTTTTGAAAAAATTCTTTATGTGGCTGATGCGTGTGCTGAGTATCTTTTGGAGCCAGCTACGCCAACATATTGATGCACGTAATTGGATGCGATGCCCGGAGAGATTTTTAGCTACATTCTTTGTCCCACTGTGTTCTCATTGGTTGGAGAATATTTATCACACTATTGAATGCACGACAGACTGCATGCCTTGACATGATCGTTAGCTCATGTAGAGGAATAACATGTGTAGATCTAGTGTGTCTTGTGGGGAGAAACAAAATGTTTATAGTTAAGTTTTCTTGTTCTTTGTACGATGAATGGACTACATGTCCAAGGTTGAGTACAATTTGGGGGTCTTGTCAGGATTCTACGCACAACCCAGTTTCCTCTAAAAAAATTGCATGCTGTTTCCCAATTGTCGTAAGAATCATTTGTAAACTTATGCCTTTGTCTTATCTATTTTAGTGGGATTTTTTCTTTTCTTTTCTTTTTGTCTTCCAGTTCGACTGAAATTCTTTAGAGTATATATTATAGGCTATTACATCTTAAGTTCTGGAAGTTCAGAACAAGCTGCATGCAAATTAGACTACTTGTGCACCCAAGGGACAGAAAGTTGGGGGATTATACCCAAACCATTGCAGGGGATTGTGAATGAATTGCTATGACCCATAGTCTTTGGATTTGTGTTCGTTTTGTTGCTGTCAGTGCATTTCCCCTGAGGTTTGTACATTGGACCAGTGTCCACACAAAATGTGAGTTTGCATAAATTAGCTTTATTCACCATTGTTTATTTTATGGTCACAAGTTATTAGGCTGCACTTTTTTATCTGTTCCACTACAGATACAGTATGTTATGAACACTGTCTGCTAGGACAGATGTGGCTGTGATTGGAAGTGCTTGAGATGGAAGGTATGGGCAGTGTAGGAGATCTGGAACAGTACAATTGAAACCCTAGGTTGTTTTTTATTTTCATTTTCTAGTTCAATTCAATGCACACACTCACTTTTCGCCCATATTTATTGTAATTTAGAAATTCGTTCTTGAGCCAATTGCTGCCTCTGGAAAATATTTGCATTCTTGTTGAATATCCAATCAAACAGTCACCGTCTTGTATATTGGTTTTCTTTTATGTAAATAGTTAATTGGCTCTCATAGTAATTATTTTTGCCAAATGTACCAATATGTTTTCATGGAGAAAAATGATTTTTTCCGATTCTTTTATATAATACCTTTTGTTTCCCTAATTTTCTTCACTTTTTTCTTCCAAGTGATTATGTGAAGCAAATAATGCTATGAGCAGAATTTTCATATTTCTAATTGTCTTGAGTTGAGATGTTCGTGAAAGTCAGGACTGAAAGTGAAAATCAAACCTGGAAACATCATCATTGTCAGTTTTTCAGCTATTGTTTCTGATTTACAGGAATTGGCATGAGATGTTATCATTGTGTTTCTCATTTGTTTTGGAGCAAAAGTTTTAGCAATGTACTGGGTTACATGGTACTAGAGTAAGGACATATATTCCCTGACCTCACGCGTAAGTGAAAAATCTTTGTGTCTCTGTTGTTTTCTTAATGCCACTGTTAGGATGTCTACTTTGTTCTGTCATCTATCCTGTTTGGTTCTGGTTTGCCAGATTGAATTTAATGTATTGTCACTGTTTGTTTGATCTAAGAGTATTCCTGGACCCCAACTGCTGCAGTTTCCTCTGATGTACACCAGCATGTTGGATATTTTTAACTTAAGAACTGTTGCAAAGAGTGTACATCGAGTTACTCATTTCAGTACAGTCCAGTAGTGCTCTGGCAATTTTATTTCCATAGAACACTATGTAAGCTTCAGAGCTTGAGAATTCATTCACATTTTTGTCTTAATGTGAAAAAATTGTGTTGATATTTATGAAACAAGACTTTGGGAGATGTTGACAGTGAAAGATGTGATGAATTGTTGTCATTCAAGAATTTTGGACAAGAGCACTTGATTATTTTTTTTTTAGTTGAGGCTGGAGTTCTAAGCTCAAGTGTGCAATAAGACTGTGACATATTTACACATTTGTATATGTTCATTCCTTTTCCAGTGCTACTGAGGACCAAATTTGAGCTGTCTACATTTCTTGATTGTGTCTCATGTTGTTCTGAAAAATCATCTATGCTTGACAGGAATTGAAAACAAATTGTGTAAATTATAAATATTTTAAATAATTAAAAAAATATCGATTTACAGAGTGTCAGAATTCAAGTTCCTAATATTTACTTTGTGTTTCAATGTACTTGGTTTTAGAGATCTATGCATTCTTGTTGGAAATGCAAATTATGGTGCATTTGTTTCTTGTCATTCTTTTTTATGAAATCAATCTTGTCACTTCTGCTTGTGTACTGTACTGTAGTTTATTATTTGTTAAGTCAATTTCTGTATAACATTCTTACAATTACACCGTGTATCTTTCAAGCATTAAAATGATGATACATGTATGTCAATACTGTCTCTCCAAATAAGCAGAACTGAAATCAAAAGACAGATCATGAAAATGTGTTAAAAAAAACAAAAACACCCCATATCCTGCTCTACCACATTGTTCTGAGTTAATTTAGGTCTCCCTCTTCGTCTCATTTCAACTTTACACATTTCATGATCCAGTCATCGAAATTCTTCCTAGTATTAGTATATGTTCCAACCATTTTAGCCTAGACGTACTTTGTTTAACGTGTTTTACACCCCTAGCAACACTTATTAGGTTATATAAGGGTGGGACCTACGTATTAACGTCCGTCTCCGATA
>JAUEKS010324141.1:0-12837 GCA_031762815.1 Tylodina fungina | reverse complement strand
TGGTGATGGTGATGATGATGATGATGATGATGATGATGATGATGATGATGATGATGATGATGATGATGATGATAATGACGATGATAATGGTGGTGGTGGTGGTGGTGCTGCTGCTGCTGCTGCTGAAAATAGTATATTATTACGGCCTACACCTACACACACGTATACACAACTTATGATTAACAACCGGTTTTACTTTTCTCACCCTTGTTCTAATACCGAGCAAGTTAATACACCTCAATGATGTACAAGTTAATAGAGCGCAATGGGCATACGCGTTAATACAACTCAATGACATACAATATACAAGTTAATACAGCTCAATCACATACAAGTTAATACAGCTAAATGACATACACGTTAATACAGCTCAATGGATATATACACGTTAATACAACTGTGGGAAACACCTTAAGTCGCGGGATGGTGTTAGAGAAAGTCTGAGGATGCTTCCAGAGAATTTCTGTTGCTTTTGCATTGATCGCCTATTAAAAAACCACAACGATACTGGGGAGGTGAAGAGCTTCCATTATCCTCCGTGACAGGGTCAAGATTTCGTGAATTGTTGACATTTCTGTGGCTGGTGCGTTAATCGAGGGTAAATTTGTAATAACATCTTTGGTGACAGGAATCACATTCCTCGCAGATATGTTGAATCCTGTCCAACTACCGGTACTGAAAGATTGGTGTGATGCAGAATGCAATCTTAAAATCATCCAGAGCAGATTCTTTAAAAAGGAGTCCCTTTCTACATCCTCTGATTGCATTTCAATGTACTGTCTTGGCGGAGGTCCCATGCGTTGTCCAACACTGTATGATGGGAGTACTTGTAATGCTGATCCAATATCGATGGTTCTCTGCTTCTTCTTTTGAATGTGAACTCTTTCTTTAAGAAGCCGTGGACCAAACACCTCTCTTTGTACAGAAATTCCAATTCCCTCTGTGGGAAGTTCCCCCTACTGACAACGTTTTTTCAAGTCTGTCGATGTTATCCTAGGCTAGTGTGATCTGCACATACTGTTGGATTTCATGAGGAAGGATAACTGAATTATCTGTCTGAAGAGACATTTTGTGAAGACAAAGTGCTGTTTCTATGTCCTCCACTTGGGAATATGACAAGCCATGTTAAAAAAAAACTATTCATTATTTTGATAACTTCTATGTTGCCTGTTAACGATTTGATGGCATTTGGTAGGAGTATGTGCTTTGGTGGTTTGAGTTTGAGTTTTGCATTTGTGACCGCGTACACAATATCTTGGCCTGTGGAATGCATAAGACGCAGCGTTCGCCGTGAGCTTTTAGCAGTTCCACACAACAGAGCTTTCAAGAAGAGCTGAAGACAATCTGGAATGTACATACAGACATTTTTCATTTCATCTGGAAGCGGAGGCCAGTCATCGGCTACCTTATATTCTTGGATCTTTTTCCTCAAGTAAAGCAGCACTTTGTAGCATGGTATTTGTTTCAATTTTCATCTATATTGTTTGTTAAATCGCCCAGCTTGTCTTTTAGTTTGATATTTTCTTTTACAAGTTTAGACAATGTGAGATTGTATGGTTATACCAAGACCTTTTCATAATCATCGGAAAGAAAATGAAGGCTTCCCCTAGATTCTGCAGCTAGCTTTCTTTTTTTAGTGTGCTTCTTTGTTGCTTCATTAACCTCAAGAACACCATTTTCTTTCATCGAGTCGATAAGAAAATTGGTCAAGTCAGTAAGCTTAACAACTTTGGCATTTTCAAAAATATGTCTTATTAAATTAAACAGTTTCTCATATGAAGCAATTTCAGCATTTGCATAGGTAGGTTCATTCAATATGTTGTAGCCATCACAGGATACGACTGTGGCTTGTGGCTTTCGGGTACATTTTCGGTAGCATACTCTATGGTAATGAGCTTCGGCAGCAACAATGTCCCTTGATACAAGAGCTAAACTCTTACTATCTTGATTAACTGTTGCCGCATTGCGAACAGTTTCATCAGATCGCAACCCCACACACTGGATCAATGTTTCTCGGCTGTTACTATGTTCTTATTCTTATTATTATTCATTACTGACTGACTCAGTTAGACTGAGTATTTTATTTTTTAATGTTTTTATTTGAGTTATAGTTTTATGTCATTTGCAACACAAATAGGTTATTTAAGTGACAGAATGTGTCTTCAACTCTCAGAGCACACTGAAAACACAATCAAAAGAATTGAGTCCATGGTGTGGGTTGGAGACTCCTAATGAATTGTGTTGCGCTGTGGTATACTGCAATGTCACTCATCAGACATGGAGTAAGCCACGTGGGCATCGACTGAGTATTATTGTCAGTGCGCATGTCGAAGTGATTGGATTTAGTCTGCTGTTGCTTCTTTAAGGGTAGTGAATGTTTCAAATATTTGATCGCCTTCTGACAAATTAATTTGCACATTTTACCATATACTGGAGTTGTCACTGTTACTCCAGATGACCTTCGATGAAGGATTCGTTGCTGCATTTGACATTGGTCGTTGCTGCTTTCAACTACAGCTTTCTTCTGGATATCTTAGAATGGTTTTGTTTTCATGGTAACGAGGCTTCTAGATATCAAAGGTCGGGAATTTCTCCTTTTAGAGTTTCAGCAATGTCACCAGTAGCCTAACAAAAAGATACAGCAAAAAGATAAGATTTCTGTTCAATGCAAAGAATATAAAATTATGGACACAGATAAATATATCTACTAAAAAACAAAAGTACACATTAATGGAGCAAAACATAGAAAACGTGGGATACTTTGAATATCTTGGATACAAGGAGATGGTGTGGCCTCGACAGAAATCGGAGAACGGCAATAACTGTACAGAAATTGAAAATACCTGAACAGTTCCAACAAAAATTATGAGACAGGCCTCCGAAATGAAGTGTTATCGAATACTACCTTGAGTACCATGGACAGCAAAAGCAAATACAAAATCTTATCATTGGGTTTTGAGGTAATTAATGGTATGGGCACCACCCACATATCCCAACCTCCCCTCTGAGATTGAAGTCAGGTTTACTCCGTGATTGCTTACTTAGGTACACTTTTATTCGCAGTTATCCTGCCAATGTATGAAAGCCATTCCTTTAACCAACACCTGAGAACGCGATGGGTGGAGGATCGGTCGTCACCCGGATACAGAGACATAACCTCAGTTAAGTTTACTTCTCAAGCTTACATACTCATCACTTTTTCTGTATCTCAGGGAGTCTTAGGCAATGTATGCCAAAAAGAAGAGACAACATAATTTCACCTCAGCTGCCCCAGACGCATTCTGCACATACAAACACATAGTGATCAATACAGGGTTACTTCAGCGTGCTGGCATCCCAAACTCGCCCGCACCACTGAGACAGTTATTTCAGATGGCTGGGCCATGTATGACGCATGGGCTGGGATCTAATCCCTATGAATTGCTGTATGGGAGTTGTACGAGGGCTCCTGGCGTATTGGTTGACCGTAGCTACGCTTCAAATATGCCAGTAAATGAGGAATGAAGCTACCAGGCATCAATCCCAACACCTGGGTAAGCATGACAGACAGTCGTAAAGCCGGGGTGGGGTAGACGGTTAAAAACGGAGGGCAGAGGGCAGAACATAACAGAAATGACCAGGCCGCTAACAAGAGAAACAGGAGGAAAGCAATGTTTATCAGCAGACAATGTGCAAAAGATTGTCACTCCATGGGGGAACCGCGGCCATTAATGGGTTTTACATTTACATTTATAGTAGCGAAATTGTTATAAACCCGCCTTACAAATTCAGAAAGCCCAGAAGCTAAACTGCTAGCAACTGTTCAAGCAAGGATGTCGCAGTATTAACAGGCATTGACCCATCGAAAGCATTATTGAGGAATAACATTTAACATAACCATATTTATTACAGTGTATTATTGTGCTTATACACTACATGTGCATCTCCTGCAGTCTCGGGCAAGTCACTAAAATAAGCTTAGGCCTACATCTGCGGTAGGCCTATCACTCAAAAACATTTAAACATAAATTTGATCAATATTTGCTCCTCCCAAGCATCACGCATACACAAGTAAGCGTTCCGTATACATAAAAACGAGGATTTTTTTTGGAAAAGTGGGAGGGGGGGGGGGGGGTAACTTTGTAATCACACAAAACAGATATCCATTAGTCATAAAAAAAATTAAAGTAGGATTGAAAAGGTCGGAAAATGTAATCAATCTAATGTAGGCCTAATTAACACCAACGTTTGCGATTTTTTTTTAAAAAGGGATTTTTTAGGGGGGGGGGGGGGGCTAAATTTTGGGTGAAATTCACTCACAAGCAATGCCTTCGGTATTTGCAGAGGATGGGGTTCTGATAAATGGTGATAACGATAAAAAGGAGTTGGAGAACTAGATTATGCTTTGTAGAAGAGATGTATGAAAGTCAGCAAAAACTGAGTAGGCCTAGACCCTGTCTGTGCGTCAACAAAAAGACAGAACACCAGCAAAGTATAAGGTTCCGTGCCAGAAAGCCATAAGAGTCAACCGTGCAGGATGAAGAACTTTAGCAAAAAGCCCTACGCCAACTCCAAACCCCACATTTCACCATTATGTCACGTGAGCCTCCGAATATATTTTTCATTGACGTAGACCTATTATTACCACAGCACAAGCTTATTTATTTTTAGATCTGTTTCATCAATCGGCACAGCTCATGTAATGCCATGTTGTCACGTGAATGTGAAACACATTGAGTTAAGGTTAAGGATTCTGATTTCTTATTTTAAACATATGCAAACACAGGTATGCAGTTAGTTAGTTTCAATGCCGGTAGGGCTTGGTTGCATTTCTTGTCTTTTTGTGTCTGTCACTCTACAAATCCACACGTTCGATGAATTATAGATAATAGATATGAGTGGGTAGTGATTCAGTGAGTGAGGTGATAGGCAGGTATCGATAGTCTAAATAGTCTATCGATACCGGATATTTTTGGGTATTGGTATCGGATATCGATACCTTGTCTAAACATCGATACTTTTGTGCATTTTGTTTGTGTGTGTGTGGTTGTTTCTAATCTTTTTCTGTTTTGATGCATTTAGACATGGGCCTACTTGTTTTTAAATTGGCAAAAAGCAATAAACCCCACAAACGAGCTTCAATTTGCCAAAGCTGCATGTATAATATATTACGCAATTACATGTTTTTAAAAACTCCTGGCACTACCGGTAGCAGGCTAAAGTAAAAGCAAACTAGCTGGATATAAAATAAACAGTCATGGATTCAAACTCCGGGAAGCGAAGTTTTGTTTGGGAGTTTTTCCGATAATTTGAAGATATAATAACATTTTGTTCAACTGTTGCAAGACAAATTTTATTTTATTTTTAGTTCTAATTCAAGATAGCCTAAGCATCAACCCAACTGGGTTCTCAACTAAAAACAAACATTTTTTATTTCACTAGATCTAGAATATCTAGATCATGCACCGGCACAAGCAAGTCACTTGAACATTTTTAAACATTTGCATATTTGTTATGTATAATGCATTAATATATATTCAATTAAGCAAGAATCAATGATGGAATACATCAATTAATCTCAATCACTTATTCTCTTCTCGTCATCCTCTTCTCCTCTTTATTCTCCCTTCTTCTCTTTGTTCTCTTCATCCGCATCCTTATTTTGTTTAGGTCGAACATCTACATATTTTGTTTGCACTTGCTGGTGTGTAATGTGGTAATTCGGATTACTCTGGTGTGCTGTACGTTTAGTGATGGCATTTGTTTGTTTTTCAGTAATTATTTAAATTGCCGTGTATTTTAACTACATAAACGATTTGTCTTTTTATAGCGTGTCCATGTGACATCGTCGGAATACATTTTGTAATGTATTAGCCTATACGGCAGAAAAGTACAAGGTATCGAATCGATACCGACATCGATACCATGATCAGACATTGGTATCGATATCGATAACTTAACTGTAGTATCAGCCCATAGGCCTAACTAAGCTTAGGCTACTAAATGGGTGGAGAGCAATAGACTACCAGTTTGGCATTTTATGCCAAATACTACAAGCAAACTAGGAAAACTACCCGTACAAAGTTGCTTTTCTGCATCCAGATATTGGTGCAGTAAACGTGTATAAATTGTCAATGAAACAACTCTTATTTACAATTTCAATTTTTACTGTGATAAAGACAGAGTAATATGGATTGTTCCTCCGGCACTAATATCATGATTATGCATTTCAACAACGAAATGTATTACATCTGTGCTTTTATTTATTCCTCTCTTTCTCCTTATATTTCTCTCATGCTTTTTTTTCCACCTGTTACACACACACACACACACACACATACACACGCACATACACACACAACACGCGCGCTCGTTCAGACATGTATACTGAAGCATTCATGATGATCATCATCATTGCGTTGGATATTATAGATTGTAGCTCACAATAATTGCAGCGTTGTTGTATGCTTAGTCATAGTATAAAATTTAACATCAGATACAGCGTTCTGTCGCAAAAAAGATACCTGAAGATGTCTCTACTGTCGGTTACACCGGAATGTCCTGTGAGTTTACAGGGCCTTTCCTACCCATTACATAAACATGGGCTCGTCCAAAAGGAAAACGGCTGTTGACATCAATTTATTTTTTAACAAAACTAAGAACAAGGGCTGTGAGGATTATTGCAGTTTTTAAAGAAAAGTGTATATTTAATCATTTATTAATCAGGCATCGAACATTTTTCCTGGGTTGGAAATGTGCATAATAAATTCTTTTAAAAAGGCTAGGCTTAATTTAGCCTCGCTTTTTGGTTCCAAAATAGCATCTTCTTCTTCTTCACGTATACTGAGTGACTCAGTCAGACTGAGTATTACTGTCTGTGCTCATGTCGAAGTGATTGGATTTAGTCTGCTGTTGTTTTAAGGGTAGTGAATTGCAGAGCATTGTTAAAGGTAGGCCTACTGGGCATTTATATTACTGCTGCTCTTAATGGAGGGTGGCAATTTGTTCCACAATCTTAAAGTGCTTGGGGAAAATTAATACAAGTGACTCTTAATATTGGAGGCTGGCAAACTGAATGTTTGATATCCTGACTGTCTGGTTGACCTTCTATCAAAATTGATCTGATGCTGATTTAGTGGTACCGGTATAATAGTGAGCTCATTTATTCATTTATAGAAGGTTGTGATATTTATTCTGGCTCTATGTTCTTCTAATGATATCCATCCTAACTTTTTAAGGTTTAATGATGTCCTACCAGAAATGAATGTGTAGTCATTAATTACAAATCTTGCTGCATTTTTCTGTACTTTTTCTAGTTGTTGTATTTGATTTTTTTTGGTGAGGGTCCCATACAGACATAATCCAAAATAGGTTTTACAAGGGGTATATATAACACTTTTCTTTGATGGGTTTTGGAAAGTGAGAGATGTTGCATTTTAAAAAGGCGAGGGTGTTATTTGCTTTTTTTGCAAAAAGCTTTGTTTTGTTCTTTCCATTGAAGTTTGCTGTCAATAATTACTCCAAGGTATTTGGCATGGTTTGTTTCAGATACTGTTTTGTTTTGGATATAATATTCTGTTTTAACAGGTTTTTGTTTGTTTGTGATTCTTAATACCTGATATTTTTCAGGGTGGAATTTCATTTTCCATTTTTCTTCCCATTTTGAAGGGTGTTGCCATTACTAGCCGTTTTAATTTCTCTATATAAAAAGCTGTCGTTTGCAAAGAGTCTAAGATTAGTTCCAGGGGAGAGGTTTTTATTTATGTCATTAATGTATATTAAGAAAAACAATGGTCAAAGAACTGTACCCTGAGGTACACCTAATTTAACTAGAATTTTGACAGATTCAGGGCCTTCAACAATTACTGATTGAGATCTATTGGTTAAAAATGATTTGGTCCAGTTTAAGGGTTAATCTGATATCCTATATGACTAATTTTATTCAGAAGCCATTGTGGTCTACTTTGTCACAGGCTTTGTAAAAGTCTAAGAGTATAGAGTCTATTTGGCTCTTGTTATTGAGACAAGACTGAATTATCATGTTACGCCATGAAATCGCGGTGGTAACAAAAAGTAGCGAATTGGGGTGGGGTACAGGGGGGTACCTTAGGTCTATCAGGAATCAAGAAGGGTGGGGAAGGTCAGACATAACCAGTAGGAACGCGATGTGCGAAAAAGGGTCTAAAACAGCTCCAAATCAGCCATTGCTTAGGTGGGAATGAATTAAAAAGAATAAGTGAGTCAGTCCTAGCAAAACATAGAGAGAGCACAAAAACACTCCTTGATATTACATAAGTTGAGTGAATATTTTCACAAAATTGGTGAAAATATTCACTCAACTTCTCATATAATGAATATCTGAAATCAAGGCTGTTTTTCTGCACACCCTGTAGAACTCACCTTTCATCAGATGACAGCCGACACAAGAAAGAGTCCCCATGCAGCTTATTAGAGTTGCTAGCATCATCAGGATGGTGTCGAAAATAACCACCTGCATGAGAAACAGTTCAATTCATAACAAAGACTGATTATTTCCACGATGGACTGCATCTCAAAAGACTATAATTATAATACTGAGGCCACACTGTCAGGAAGGCAAAGGCCAATACATCTCTAGCCTACACAATGAGGAAGGGCATCCAGCTGGAAAAATTTTGCTCCGAAACGGATGAGAGGAGGGAGAGAAATCTTTAAAGAGACAAATGGTATCTTGGGCCAAGCCTATAATTTGGCACAAAGTAGTCCTTACGAGCCATTCGGCTAATAAGGCTGGAACTTATCCCGGTTTCCGTAGTATGAAGCGGACAGTGATAGATTTCATCCATCACTTTCTGGATAGGATGCTATTCTATCGTAAAATATTTTTCCAGCCGAAGATGTACCCATTTTCACCTGGGTTGAGTGAAGCATAGGGGTAAAAATTTCTTGCTTAAAAGAAAAAAACACATGAGCCGCTGGTGGACCTCGAACCCAGTACCTCTCAGTCCGCAGTTCAGAACCCTATCCGCTCGGCCACCGAGCTGTTGTTCCCAATTTGGAACAACAGAAAAAAAAAGTAAATGAATAATAAAAATGTAATGTGTATCTATTATGCAGGTTTCTTTTCAAAATGGAACGCCCTATCCATGGTGCAAGAACTATATGCATACTAAAAATATTGCTACAGAATGAATACAATGTTCTCTCCTTTCTCTCATGTAGATTCAAAATGAATTAATAAGTCTAGTTACTAAAGAAAATCAATGATATCATGACCAAGGATCTAAAATGACTAAAAGGTGTTTAACAATGGTTTGCTTTGATGCATGGCAAATGAAAAAAGGAAGCTTGTTCCAGACAACAGGATTGAAGGAAATCAACAGCTGGTCATTATAAGACATACTTTTTAAATGAGACTGAGATGGTTTCA
Source organism: Tylodina fungina (assembly GCA_031762815.1). Taxonomy (NCBI): domain Eukaryota; kingdom Metazoa; phylum Mollusca; class Gastropoda; order Umbraculida; family Tylodinidae; genus Tylodina; species Tylodina fungina. Next base: position 3,449 of record JAUEKS010324141.1, on the reverse strand, counting down.
TCCACTAATAACCCGAGGGGTCTAGCTGGGCAGTACACTTTGAGAAGATACTTTAACCTTTACCGTAGGTTGATATTTACTATGCAGTTCGTATGTTGGGACCCATTTTTGGAACAGTAGATCTAGAATTGTTTTTTTCCTCACTACATTTTCTAGATCTAGATCTATCTTATGTGAAATTGCTTCGAAAACATTTCTAGTCTCAGACATTTCGTTTTTATTACCACAAGCCTGAAGGGAATACACTTTAGAACTGAGAAACAATCAACAGTGTTACCATTACGATTCAACAGCGGAAGGTGTGTAGGCCTACAGTGTGGAATCTAGGTCAGTCATCAAGAAAACATCGAATAGTAGCCATGGAAAATTCGTGATAAATTAGATGTATTCCGAATCGGTTCGATACCAAAATTCAAGCATACATGTGTTTGCTGTTACATGCAAACATGATATTATTATAATTATGACAAACAGCTTAGGCTTCGATCGATTTTCCATTGCTCCATTTTTGGGTCATGATGTACGAATAGGGGGTAGGGTAAAAGAAGGGCCAATTTAAAAAAAAAATTTCTGACCAAAATTCTTAATGCCTCTTTGGCTACGTCCAAAAGTGAATACCTGAGGCATTCGCCGCTTATTGACAGAAAGCTAACAGTACCAGAATAGAAGCCAATTTCCAAGACTATATTGCTTTTTTGGGTCATGACGTATGGTAAAGGTAAAATAGATTCTTGAGATAATGGTACACTTTGAGAAGATACTTTAAATAGATTCTTGAGATAATATCAGTCTTTCCGCCACCACTAACATAAGTCTTCCATATAATTGAACTCTGAAACCTTTCAATTTCTCTCATCCCTGAATCTTGATGGCCTGTTTGTGCTGTGGCACCTTGAACAAAGTTTGAGCTGAAATTCTATTTATCCAATCCTCATCCATTGCACCCCTTTTGAATCCAGAGCTCACAGACCCTACATTTAATTGCATTTGTTTTAACTTTCTTCTCGCAAACACCACAGAGTAAATCACCTTTCTTATGAAAAAAAAAAAAAAACCTTTATCATTCTCACATCTCATAATCGTAGTCTTTCTAGTGTTTATCTTTTAACCCTTGTAAGTTGCACTACTTTTCCAAGACTCCGATGCAACGGTTCATTCCTCTTCAGTCTCAGCAATAAGAAAGAGGTTTTCTGCATAAAGTTAAAAGAAAATCCCATAGTAATCCTCTATTTGCCCACTCTGGCACAACTCCTATAATCAGGGACAACACCATGGATGATGATATAAAGGAAGAGAAAGTAAGAAACGTCACCTCTCAAAGTCAACTACTCCGATACAAGCAGAGCTGAGTTGTTTCAGATCTTGAGTGAATACAAGTTAAAGTACTAATCTTGTAAATCACAATGCAACCTAACATCTTATCCTGCCCTAATTAGGATGAGGTTAGGCAAAAGTATGTCATTAGACTTACTGAAAATTTGCAAACTCGACCATTATCTAATATTACACCAACTGTGCTGATCACCATCTTGCAGCAGCGTACAGGTATGTATGCCGTCACAATATTCAGTGAAAATAAGCATGCCTGCGATAACTATTCAAGAAATGTATACATAGAGACTAAATCACAGATTACGAAAACAGAAGTATAAAACAGTAATCTAACCTGCTTGGAGACTTTTCAAGTGTTTGTCAAAAAATTCGTTTTCCTTTTTTGAAATGTTAGCACAATAAGAGCAGTGACGCACTGGATCGATAAAGCACATGCGTGGGAGAGACACCAGGTTACCGCAGCAAACATCACAGAAGCACTTTCCACATCGGCGACAGTGATGCTGTAGTAAATGGAATGGTAATAATCATGTAAGGCAGGCGATAGTTTGGTTTGTTTCACATTTGTTTTTAAAATAATGAGCAATATTAACAACAGAGATGGATAGTTAGAGTATTCCTGAGAATACCCATAGAGTATTCCTGATGTATAGTTTAAAACATTGGCAAAATATGTATCCTACTAGTACCATGTCATATACTGTTAAGTAGGGGAGATTAGGGGGGGGGGGGAGATTGGAGGGGCAAGTATGTGTGTGTGTGTAGTGCATGTATGTGAGAAGGGGAGAGAAGAGGGGGGGAAGAATCCAATATTATGTTAATATAAATACTGCCTGCCTTTCACCTACCCCACTAATTATGGCGAAACACATCTCTGCATGATGATATACAACTCAAAATTAGTCATGAAATATCTCCGATCAGTCATGGTTGAAGATTCTATACTTTGTGTAAGAGAGGATAACTAACTGTCCGAGATAAATTTAAAATCATTTTTGTTTCCAACAATTTCTTTTAAAATTTTTAAACGAGCAAAACTTTAACAATTCCACATGCTTACAATAGTGAAGGGCTATTGAGAAAGTGGACGGATGAATGGTTCAGAGATGATCAAACTGAAAACATGGGCAAGAAGAGAGAAGACCAGAATGAATGAAAGGAAAAAAGACAAGACATTTTCATTGTCAGTGAAAAATAATGCTGAGAAAATTTAGACAGTAGAGATCATCTCAACTCAACAGTGATACCTAAAATATCTGGTAAAATTACATTTTAGAGATATATATATATATATTCTTCATGTTTCACAATAAATTTCTGTCATAGAAATGCAACAAATGTAACAAGAGTAAGATAGATCTAATTCACATAAGAACAATTACGGCAAAAGCAGTATCCTTCTTTTACTTACTTTTCTGTTGAGGAAGTCAAATTTTTTCTGGCAACTGATGTTCTGGCAGCGTGTGCACTGTAATAAAAATTGCAAATATGCTTTTATGAAATCATCAAAAATTGATATGATATTATTAATTACGTAATACAGGTTAATGATATAATAGAATCTAGAACCAATAGCTTCAAATAGAAAATATAAAGGAAGAGTCTAGGGAGACAATTGCAGTCTACCTAGCCCGACGTCTAAGGAGACCACAAAAAAAATTGTGGTGGGCGCATGCGCGAGGATGATTTCACTGTCCCCTATTCTGGTTAGGCCCCGCCCTTAGGCCTATTGGAGACGACAACCATTACTGCCGGTCAATTCATTGACGATTTTCAATCTTTCAAAGACATAGGATCTTATTGATTTGCGCCGTGCTGTCGAGATCTAAATTCAATATTTTTCTAGTCTAGATACTAAATGTCTAATCTAGATTTAGAATCGGCTTCCATGTCGTCGTCGTCGTCGTCGTTGTTGTTGTTGTTGTTGTTGTTGTTGTTGTTGTTATTATTATTATTATTTCGTATATTCTTATACACTGGTTAATGTAATTTACTTGTTTCGTGGCCCCAGTACTGGCCTGTTTAATTTCGTCTTTGGCTAGTATGAGTGCCGAGGTGCTGATCTATTAAGTGCCTTGGAATTCCGATCGATGAACCTAGGTCTATGTTAAGGCGAT
>JAUEKS010324030.1:0-12843 GCA_031762815.1 Tylodina fungina | reverse complement strand
AATACGTAGATCCCACCCCTTATATAACCTAATAAGTGTTGCTAGGGGTGTAAAACATGTTTCAAACAAACAAACAACAAGGACTAGTAGTTCGAGATAGCATGTATCTCTTTAGACCAGTTCATGACATATCTCAGACGTCCTAAATCGTGAGCCAAGATGCCTTCCCCTCATATGAGATGTGCGGAATTGGCCGAGTTCCCCAGGACATTATGATGCTTCTCGTACAGACTTTTGTGACTATATATTTATCACTCTGTCGGCCGCTCTATGCACAAACATGTCGGAAATGAGATCTACAATACCAGAAAAATAAGAATACGTGAACTCAGCGACGCTGCACTAAAAAATTATGTGCGCACTGACGCTGCCTCTTTGTTCCCAGGTCTACTTCGACGAAGCATTGTTGTTTGAAATTGTTCATTCTTATTATTGGACATAAGAGCCATCCCCCTTCCTTGGAGTATTAACCCCTTGAGCCCGAAACACCGGTTTACCGGTGTGGCTCTTATTTTGCTATATACCGAACCACCGCTCGACCAGTGTGGCGAGACACACCCCTATCCACCAATTGTTTATTGAATACCTAAATCTAACGATCTGAAAGTACAGGATATTCTTGATCAGTCTGATGAGGAGCTTGAATTTGATTGCAATTATCCAGATATTAGAATCAGCTGAGGATCTAGATTTTAGATATCTAGATCTAGATCTCGAGAACTAGATCTAGAAAACGAAAGTGATTCACAAGACAACGCCATTGTTATGGATAATAGTGATATGCCAGGATCTAGAGGTACGTTAGGCCCTGTAACTGGTGCTACAAGTAATACTACACAAATAGAACTAGATCTAAGAGAGGGTTGGAGTAAACTATTTACTCTCCAGTGCAGTGGATACTGTGTAATGATGCATTCATCCACTGGGGCCTCTCAGGAGACCAGGTATAAGATCTAATAAGGATCAGGAAGTCAGGGCTCTAAGGGTTAGGCCAGCATTAAGTGCAACAAGAGGACCATGAATAATATTTTTTGTGTGGACTTTAACATCTTGGTTCCCATTTGTTGTCGTTTCTTTGCATTTTTTGTTATTGTGTTGTATTCACTACCATAGTTTTATCATGAATATGTTTATTTTGCTACCAAATGATAGGAAGTTCAATTTCCTTTCTAAAAATTTATAATACATCGGTCTTCTATGTTACTTTGGGATTTATAGTCAGTTTTGTAACACAATGTAAACATTCTGAAAATTACTCTGTCCTGGCTAGTGAAAAATTTCCGACACAGATGGATTATGGGTTGGTTTTTTTTCCTTGTTGAGTGCCTATCCTGATGCCAACAGCTCTGTCTTATAAACTGCTGATGTCTGAATTATCCAAAAGTTGGCCGTTTGGGACCCACTGGTTGTGAAGGCCCCGCCTTGAATACTTTAGGGAACTGCTTTCTGTAGCCCGCTACCTTCATTTCCCTATGACTATAGATTCAAAGGAAAAAAAAAAACATATGATGATCGCCTGTCATCGCCCGGTACAAAAAGGTGCATTTTTCGATAATGGGTAGAGATGCACCCCTAACTTAGGTGGGATCAGAGGGCGAATCACAGAGCTGGTCTAGTGGTTACATTGCATTGCACAACACCTTTGGGCCAGCGTGGTGGGTAACAAGGTAGTGTGAGAGACTTGCTGACTTGCTGCTGCATAGATCTGGGAAGGGGTCGAAGACGAGGTCGGGTGGCGAGATAAGCTTTGTAAGCAGCAGACCTCCGCTTACCACTTCTGTGCATGACGCAACAGGGGCCATGTGTTTTTGGGGTATTGCGAGAGAGCCAAGCCTCTGGCTTGCTATGCGAGTAGCTGAAGACAAGGCCCATCTGAAGCCGACCAACCGCTAAACGTGGTCACAGGCGATCAATGCGGGAACAGTTGCAACAATGAATTATCATGTTATGCCATGAAATCGCGGTGGGAACAAACAGGAGTGATTTGGTGCGGGGTTTTCGGGTAGAGGGGGTAGGCTACCTTAGATCTATCAGGATTCAAGGAGGGTGGGGAAGGTCAGGCGTAACTAGTAGGGATGCGATGTGTGAAAAAGGGCCTAAAACAGCTCCAAATCTGCCATTGCTTAGGTGGGAATGAGTTAATAGTATTTGTTTTGAAAACAAAAGTTACTTCAATGAATCGAATGGATTGTATATCTAGAATCTAGATCTAGACTCTAAAGATCTAGTTGGAGTTGGAGACTGGAGAGGTGACAGTAAAAGGACCAACAAACAGCCTTGTCCTGACAGTGACACCCACCACAATAATATTGCCCCGCGCTCATTGAAAGAAATTTATTACATGGCCAAAATAGCCCGGCCACATGACCGAAATAGACACTCCGAAATTATAAATACATGTATTAATATAAGTAATAAGATATATTTCATGAATGAGCATATTTCATAGTTTCCAATGGTATCCAAAACACCCAACGGAGCACATTTATTTTCTTAACATCGAACAACTACAAATTTCAGAATATTCTGCTGCATGTATAGAATATGTTCAGATTGGTTGGGAGTTGAGACCTTGCATTGTAAATGCAGTGGGCCTATTATACTTTATACTTATAGTGTTTAGTGAAAATTCAGAACCGAATCCAAATGAAAATATTGATGGTAGAGCATCCTCAAGACTAGGGGAAGTGACAGAAAGGAAAAGCTGGTGTCCAGAGGCACCTTTTTGGAAACATCTTGTTTGGAAAAACAAAGAGCAGGAATACGAAAGGAGACAGTACAAGTACAAGCACAAGATAAGAATTGGCTAGTCATGTGGTTAGTACAAAATTCAGCTCACACTTACTCTACCTATTGCAGAGACATGAGATCTAGATTAGTCCTGCCATTCTACTACTTCTTGTAGTTCCTGTCATGTCAGCGGGCATTTGTGCTCATGACTCGCCATCTTTATCTGCTGACCACCTCATAGTTTCTATGCTGTTTTGTGCTCCCATCCTCTTTGCCAGTCTGTCTACATGTATTACTTTTGCTCTTCTCTACTTCTTGTGCCTCTCAGTTTTCCAGTTGTCACCAAGCTCTCCAGTTGTTTTTTGATTATATGCCCAAAAAATGTTGCCTGCTGTCTTTTCATTGTTGACATTAATTATAATTGCCTCCACTGGACTCCATTTCTCAATACTTTCTCATTTGATTTTCTTTCAGATCATGATATTCTGGATAATCTTTGTAAGGCCTCAATTAGTTTCTGGTTTATCGTATCTATGTTCCAGGTCTCACATTTGTAGAACAGTACTGGTCTATGTAACATTTCAAAGCCCAACTTTCTCATTTGTTAGAAGTGCTTTCATATTTTGAAAAGCCGTATGCTTGATCTATTCTGGGTTTTTTTTACCCTCAGCCATTGTGTCTAAGTATCTTAATGCTTTCACTTGTTTCAGTACAATTTATATTAATTTCTACATTATTTATTCTGAATATTGGTATATAAAAAATATGCTTTCCTTTTCGGTGACAACTGTGTTTCTGTTTTTGCTATAACTATAAAGAAATAGAGAAACATTTGTGAATATACAATTATGAACCAAAAAGTTACAAAACGCTGGTTGTATCTGTTCAGTTTCAGAATCCTCAATCTTTGAGTTTGAGTCCACATGTACCGGTACACAATTACTTAATTAACTTTATATAGGCCTACTTATACTAAGATTTCATTTCAATTTCCTAACACCTTCCCACCTAAAAGCCATCTTTAATTGTGCCCCTTATTTTATGCCTTATTTTATGACGTCATCACGTCCTGTTCAGCCTGTGAGCAAAAGCAAAGGGACGTTACTCTCCTCAAAATTAAACCTACCTCGTTTAAACTTAATTTTAGATGGTAAGAAATGGTTCAATTTCAATGAAAAAAATTGCATTAGACAGAGGAAAGAATGAACTTTAAAAAAATGAATAGTTTTATGAACATACATTCGCCGCCACCGACAAGCGCGCCGTCCTCAAACCTCCATTCAAATATGCATCCCTATGTCACTGTTTGGGTAAGGTTTTTCTTTTTTGAATTTAAAAAGTAATTAATCTATTACCACTTCCAATGTTAACCACCACAATGAGTTTATTCTATTAATAAATAGTAATATATATCATTGTGTCGGTTATATACATATCAGCTTAATAAAGGTTTGTGACGCGCGTGGAAAATTTTCCTCCTTTTTCATCATTCTGCATTATCATCACTGAAACAGGGCTTGTCTTTCTTTTATTTTGGTTATTGTGCTTACAGAACACTGCTATCTGAACGGTAACAGTTCGTAAATATTGCTGTTTATTGCTCTGTTGTAGGCCTAGCAGTACAGTTATTCCAAAAAATAACAAACAAGTGCAGATATTCAAGAGCCATCGCTTACTACTAACGAACATAAAAAAGTCTGTGTAGAATGCCAATTTACGTGTTTGCAATTACAATAGCTGTAGACAGAAAAGGAAAGGAAATAAAATTATGCGTTTTTTAAAAAGAGAGCTACAACTCGTGCCTCTCACCGGATTTCTGATACAAGTCACGCAAACGGCGAGATCTTGTTGTTAAGGAAGTAAGAAGACGATATGCGAGACATGGATGGATGCATTAGGCATTGAGGCTTATGCTGCATCTTGTTGCAGTGGGCAGGAAAGGGTCACGAGAATGTTTGGAAAGGAATGAAGTTTTCTGCCTTGTAATTATTAGCCTCCAGCTGTTGCTGTTGATGACAGACCTAAACACTGATGTCATGATACTCTTGCTATGCCAATGTCTGCAGGGAAACAGGCTGCGGCAACACCAAAGGGAAAAACATGGAAATCTACTCAGCACTCTGTTCAAGCCTTTCTAAATCTATTACTTTTATCAATCTTCGAACTCAGAGGCTGTTAAAATTATTCTCGCTCACAGAAGCAACCAAAGCTGGACAATATGCAATGACTAAATACATGTAAATAGATAAAGTGTGCAAGGATAAGATAATTCATTATAGGTCATTCACATGCTTGCAGAAGATCAAATCAGTTTCCCCCTACCCTAGACAAGAATATCCTCTTGCTCAGTGCAAATGATCTGCTCCCAACGGATATTCATTAAGAATAGTAAAAGGGCGTAACCAAGGAAGTTTAAACTTTGACAAGTAGTGTTAGGAAACTGTCATCTGATCATCGACAGAGGCTCAGGTGTCAGACCATAGACTTCCTGGTCTCTCACTTCAGTCTTGTAAGTCTTCAACTTAAGGCCAGTGGAGGATTCTCCAGTGACCATATTGAAACTGTAATAATGCAAAGGACACACCACCTTGTAGATGCCATTCAACTCCTCGATGTCCCCCTGATCTAGTGGCCCCCTAGCATGAGGACATGTGGCATTGGTAAGAAAAAACTTATCAGGGCTTACATGGAACAGGGCAAGTCTCATTGTGCCCATATAGATTTTCCTACACTGTTGTAGTGCAAGTTCTTCCACTGTTCCTATACGATGCCATTCCAACTGCTCAGCTTCTGAGCTAGATTTATCCATCATTGTGAACAGTAAAGACTTGATATGATATTAATATTATTCAAGCACCAGTACCTGCCAATATGATCTTTTGTTATGTTTATTATTTCAATTTCAGTACATCAATGGTGTGCTTAAAGCTATCTTAAAGATTATATCAGCCTCACTCAGTTATATGTAGCCTACATTGCTACACAAATATAATTATGACTTTCTGGGGTATGGCACATTTGGTACTACGTGTAGGTTGACAAATCCTGATTCAGCTGGTCAGCTCCAAGTCGTATCTTGCATACAGTTCTTTGGTTTGCACACCTTCCACTGCAGCTGTGAGATGAGAGGATGTAAACATTTATTTACACAATCAAAGTTAGTTAAAACATTGTTCTGATATTACTCATAATCATAATAAAGGGCATGCCATGGTTTTGTACCAACAAAAAAAAAGAGAGCATTCTTTTCACATCTACCCACACACCTACAGATATATGTAATGAACTTTGAAAATGTCCCTGCTTGCAAGTGTTTGGTTGATAGTGACATCATCATCATCAATTTTTGTCGGTTATTTAACAACAGATGTTAGCCTGAGACAGCACTTATCTTTTCATAGATTTACTTCGTATTTGTAGCAAAGTTTGAAAGCTGGATGACCTTCAAGACGTCTATTCAGAAGCCAGCTTTTACCATGGACCATGTCGGGCCAGGTGTGAGCTCACAGACTTTTGTAGATGAGGCATGGTCACATGACAGTTAGCGCAGGGTTAAAAAAAAGGTAAAGGTAGTCCCATAACCTTTCGGTCGTAGGGGAATAAAGTGGAAGAGCCTTCATTGTTCTTGGGCCAGCATACTGAGGACGGTACCCAGTCCCCTCCCTCACTCTCTTTACCGTCCCCGACCCTGAAGAGGATCTGGTATCCATTTCTGGAGAGCAATAAATTGCCCTACATGGGAATCGGACCCCAGTCGCCATGGTGAAAGGAAAGTACTCTAACCACTTAGCCAATCCAGCTTGCAGGGTTACGGAGGACAAATGCAGCATCCTGTATAAAATCTTTTTCAGACTTGTCAAAATCCTACGAAAATTTCGTATTCCTACGAAATTAAGCCCTCGGCTACGAATTTAGGAAATCTACCAACTTCATTGGGAATTTTGTTGAAAATGCGATCATGCTGTGATTGCCTGGTTTGAAACTAAAATGTTATGGAGTCGACTATGGAATCGGCGCACAAGTCAACCATTTGGAAAATCGAATTTCCGCCCAATACCGAATAATGCATGCGTCATGCGATACATTTTCTAGCACTAGAATTATAGATCGAGATAACCACAGTCTCTGTGTCAATACTTACATTTGTCATACATCCTAGAAAAGAGAACTCCAACCTTGTACGTTTAAAGTACACTAAAGTAATGTTAGTCATGCCTGGTTAATTAAATGCATACAGTCGAGCATGGATTACTCGAACTGGTCGGGGATAAAAAAACGTGTTCGAGTTTACCGTAATTCGACATTCGTGTGAAATACCCCACAGGGTAGAAAAATGTCCTAAAACCAAGGGACACAACTATACCATGTATTATTCAGCTTTTTTTGGCCATAGCTGATTCTGGATCCCTATCACAAGTAGAAATCTACAAAGCTATACAGTAGACCTCGAATTCAACGAGCTCGGATCCAACGAGACCTCGCGTCCAATGAAGTACATTTTAATCCCCGTTTTATTCCTTATAAAGTGTTAGTACAAATACATCGGATTGAACGAGCACCAAAAATGGTCAGCCTTGGCTCCAACGAGCACGACCATGGCTAGTTGTACTTTTGTACCCCTTTCTTTGTTCGGTTTGCGTCACTGCCTGCGTGTTGAGAACAGGATGCCGTAAGCTGTTCGCGTGTCGGTGTTTGTGGTGCATAATAATATTATCAATCGTTTATCACTCGCAGGCACCCAGGCCTAACAATGGTGAAGTCTGTTCATTGTAGGCGGGGCCTAGCGAGCGGCGGACACCCCCCCCCACACACACACACACAGTGGCGCAGCTGTCCAGTACGGTACCTGGGTAGGTCTTACATCAACAAGAGCTGCTCACTAAGAACCCAAGTCGAGTGTGTAGTTCTTTTGCATTTCGTTAATCACTGCCTCAAGTCGACAGTCGTTCCTCGCTTTTTTTTCACATCTTGCCTTTTCATCATGCAGGCTCCTCAGTCAAGCCAAGTCAAGCAAGCGAAAAAAGACAATCTAATATCTAGATCTAGCATTTTTGTAGCACCATCTCCACTGAACATTTGACAAATTAGTTGAAAGGGAGAAATAGGCCTATTAATAAGCAATATGAGTTGCGCCCTTATATCAGCACACCTCGTAATCAATGACACCTCGGATTCAATGAGCATAACCAGTCAGTCCCGACATTCTCCTTCTATCCGAGGTCTACTGTATACGTCCGTTCTCTCCGGTAATCGCAAGTGTACTGCACTGAGCCAAGGGATGGTCAGCAGTCACAAACACTTATGCTTAACTCATTCCCACCTACATCGCCTGATACAAAAGAGTGCACTTTTTTATAACGGGTAGAGATGCACCCCTAACTAGCGTATGATCTGAGGGCGAATCACAGAGCTGGGAGGAGTTCAAGATGAGACAGTGATCCAGTGGTTACATTGCATTGCACAACGCCTTTGGCCAAAATCAAAAGTAAAGTTTAGAGAAAAACGTGATCAAGGAAGCCGAGTAATTTTTACGACTTTTTTAGTGCGAGTCCCTAGATCTATACCGTACTAGTAAATAACACAAATACCGTAAACTAAAATCAATTCAATACCTGAAGATTATATTATAAGATTTAGACTAGACTAGATCTAGAGTCTGGATCTAGAATGTACAGAATCAAAATTAGATTCTATTCTAGACTCTAGGTCTTGATATCTAGATCTAGAATCTTGAACTGGAGCTACCTCTAGCTAGATCTAGGTAACAGATGGCAAATTATCATGTCATTTGATTTCTATTACTATTCATTCAGAGATCTAATAGTTTAACTTAATCAAAGACCTACTACTAGAATCAAGACTAATTAGTTAATGAAAAATGAGAACGAAATCATGGGAAGGATGTAGGCCCTAACATGGGACTGCTTTATTCAATGACAAACTGGAATTCCCTCGAGTTGCTAGGCCGCTTTGTTGACATCATTTTCCACTCTCTCATTGGTTGTAATTCAAATTTATCCTAAAATAAACTACACATTTGAAAAAAAGAGCCCTTGACCTTTCAAATTGTTAATCTCATCGTAATTGAAGATCTAGGGGGTCAGTTTGGGATGAAATTCCATTGTTTTGATTTCTAAATAAATAGATCTAGAGCTAGAGTGTCTCACTAAAACCGCTTCTAAAACAAAATCCCTAAGATAAGATATTAAAGTTTTAGTATATGAAATCAGGTCATATATCTATAGGCCTATATATATATTATAATATAAGTTGTTATGGATGTAGGAGCACACAACATGATATGCTGATGGCACTGTATTAAAGAAAACAGAGAGGACATGCAAGTTGCAAGGGCTATAAGACATCATGGACGAAGAAAGCAGAATGGAAGGACTGGAATTAAATAATAACAGGACAGATGTAAAGGTCGTCAGTTCGGAAGCAGAAATCCCTAGAAGTCTACATTTTCATCAGAGGAACTAAACTCAAATAGTGTTTGTTTGTTATAGCACAGGCAAAAATGAGCTTCTAAAAAATGAAACCAGTCCAAACAAATAAATGCATCTCCGTTCAGACAAGAAAAAGAGCCCCTCAGTGCTATATTGAGTCTATCCTGATGTATGGATGTGAGACTTGGACACAAGGCTGTTTATTTCTCTCAGAATCGTGCTTTTTAGTTAAACAATAGCCTGTCCTGAGCCCAAGTCCAGTGGTCTGTTGCCTATTCACTACAGAGTTGTTTATGGCTCAGCTCTGCCAGTCACTCAAGCGGAACAGGGAAAGTTTTCACTTTCTAACTTTAATCCCTTAAATTTTCCTCAATTTATTTCTACATTTGCTGGCTTCAGCATTTGCCTGCAGATCTGAAAAGAGTTCTGGTGTGTAATATATTCATAGATCTATCATCATCAACTATTTTCATTGATTGATTCCTGTTTTTTAACAAGATAATGGAAGGTAAATGAGATAGATATATTATATTCATGAATATTTGTTTATTTGCTAATAATTCAAACGTAAATATTGCATCGATTAAAGTTTTGCGGGGAGTTTTGAAACTGTACAGCTCCAGGTCATTTATTTATCTTTCGAATGGTATAATTAGTATTTTGGTGTGCTTAAAATTAAATGAGCTAGATTTTTTTCCAAAGTCATAATGTATTTTTCATTGTCACTTTGCGATTAAGTGATAATAATAGGGTGCGTGAAAATCTCCTTCCAGTTAATGAAATAATATTCGTTTGTCATACATTGCAACTTCTGTTAACATCCACTAGATCTAACCATTGTTCCATTCTTCATTTTTCCGTTTTCTCTTATCTCCTACATAGGTAATATGCTTCTTTCTTTACAATAATTAAGCAAATTAAGCAAAATAAAAATTGACTGATGTATTGTTTTTGTCTCCTGTTAAATTGTTTTTAAGTACACCAATTAGGAAAAAGTTGGAAATAACAAAGATTTGGATAAAATAAGTATGAGCAGTTGTATAATTTGCCTAAAAACTTTTATAAGTGTTCCAAGATTAATTTTATAATTAATTTATGAATGCTTGATTATACACATGTTTCACCATGAAGTCTTTTATTGTTTGTTTTGAAATTAATATCACTACAAATTCAACCATTAACCTATATAAATAGATATTTTTAATGTGTGAATGTCATATAGTTTTTAAAGTACAAGCGTTTGAATTTAGTATATAAAATTATATATATAAAAATAAAAGTATATAAAAATCATAAATCTGACAATCACTGAGGCGCGAAACTGTCATCCGATACCCAAGTACCCAGGGCTCAGGCCAATTTATCACTTGTGTGCGGGGTAGTCTTTGATAGCTAAAGGGCACAGCATAAAAACAGCCGTGAGTGACTGATTTTGAGGTCTGATCTTCCCCTCCCTCAGTAAGTCTTGATATACCTGAGGTATCCGAAAATCCGGCCACAATTCACTCTGTTCCTTCTTACTGCGATTTCCTTGCGCAATACGATTATTCATCACTGCAACTCTGTCCACAACGATCGTCTTTGACCTATTCATCACTGCAACTCTGTCCCCAAACGATCGTCTTTGACCTATTCATCACTGCAACTCTGTCCACAACGATCGTCTTTGACCATCTATCTAATGATTGGTCACGTTCAAATGTACCATGTTTTCAATCACTTCCAGATCTGAGCAGTAGCAAATCAGGAGGTTTGGGTCTTTCACACTATCCAAAAACACACGACCCCTGTGACAAACACGACCAAATCATACATGGAAGCAGTGAGCTGTGGCTGGCAAACTGTAGAGCTTTTATCTCAACACTGGCCAAAAGTATTGTGCAATACAGTGTAACCTCAGGAGCGGTAATCGGTGGCTCATCTTCAGCCCTCCCAGTATTGTGATTTGCCCACAGAATAGATCCTAGATTTGTTATCAGGTGCTTACTGACGTAACAGGTATGAAAGGTTAAAGAAGTGCAAAAATGTTTAACTCTTCCAACCTCCCCAACTTAACATTTAACAAGCATCACCTATTATCATCTTTAATTTTCTCTTTGGATATTTGCATCATCACCGTGTCACAGTCAGAAATGTAAGCTTTTTAACAACTCAAATTCCTCACCGTTTCACACTCTCTTAGTTTCTTCTGGGCACCATCAAAGTCGTAATCCACGTAGAGGCACTGTACAAACTGCGTGATGGGATCTTTATAGGTGTAGGACTCCTGAGGATAGAGATCAAGGCTAACAAGATGCTGAACATCACACACATTCAAGCCGTCCCTGTGCTAACTCAGACTGTGCCTAAGTCATGTTTATTAAGATAAACTGGACTTAGATTTACGCAACCATCTGTACAATTCTCCTGTCATTTCAACGTTCCGTTTTCGTAGACACTCCATGTCATAAAGTAAGACTGAATTGAGAGTACATAATGAAGATTACGAATAGAAATTATGTAATTATGCCCAGGCCAACTCTTCTTTCAGATTTCAAATATGAAGAATTCTTTTCATTTTAATAGTACACAGCACGGCTTATTAAGCCGTGGTACACAGATATGTCATTACCCCCCCCCCCCCCACCCCAACAAATAAAAAAAAAATGCCGTAACCAAACTATACCTGGCCGATAACCTTGACCAAATCTTTTAGCACAGTTCGTCTCCTTTGTTTGTTGGTGATGACTGCTGTTGTCAGATACCTCAATATATGTGGGCAGGTGGTTTGTATTGCATTTAGATACCTGAACGAACAAAGTTTACACAAACTATAGTAGCAGTCATTTATCTTTACAAACATAAAAAGTTACAAAGCTAGCTTGAACAGCAAATTATACAAGACTGAGAGATTGCCAAGGGGAGTAAAAACGTCCTAACATGTCGAATATTTTGTTCACACTTTGAAACTGTTCTCCAACAATATAGGTATGACATTGGTTATTTTAGGAACAACAACTTTACAATTCTAGCAGGTCAGCTTATACAGCCTTTTATATCTATTGCCTATTCAGTTCATATGAAAGCTCTTGGCTCCCTGTTGTCTACTAGGCGTAACCTACGTAGGTGTGTAGAGGAATTGATCAATGATGAGATCACGGCCTTTTTGATGGTTGAAATAGACGAACAAGCTCCAATGAATCACCCATGTTCGCTGCTGGAGAGTCATCAGATCCGAAGTGTAAGACTGAAAAAAACAAATATGTCCTAGTAAGACACAATATCCTCCCTGTACAAAAAAACACACCAAATTTCCTAAACAGTGCACTACACCTACCTAAAATTTAGTTGGAGATTCTTTTTATCATATACATTTAGTTCCCGATTTCTCGGAAATTATCTCTGCGAAAGGGAACTCATTAGTTTTCAGTGTGGCTTTGTGGTCTAGAGGTTAGACGTTCGGCTCGTAACCGTGAGGTTGTTAGTTAGTTAGTTAGTTAATTTGGTGTTTTACGGCTCCTTCGACATCTATAGGTTATATCGGCGCCGGGAAACGTTTTGTTTTCATCATTCACATAACTTTCTGAGAGAAACTAGCTAAAGGTGCGTTCATCAGTTTTTCTTTAAAAAATTGTTAAAAAAGGGATGTTTGTTACAAGGACGGGTAAAAATTTTATGGGGGTTC
>JAUEKS010323919.1:0-12847 GCA_031762815.1 Tylodina fungina | reverse complement strand
ACGGACGTTAATACGTAGGTCCCACCCCATATATAACCTAATAAGTGTTGCTAGGGGTGTAAAACACGTTTCAAACATCAAACAAATGTGATGATGACAGTATCAGTTGCTGTTTTTAATAAATAGAGCAGTAAACCTTGGACCAGTCCTAAATTCAATCAAACGCTCCTGCGTGTCCACATTTATTTTGATCCATTGAATCCTCCACACCCTCAAACTCCTTAGTTTCATAATCATGTCATGCTCTACTTACATAGTCCTATTTCATTTTAAAATACCTTTTAGTCTCATACCCTCGACTTCCAATTTCATTTTCTCTAAGTATGTGTACCAACCATTTGAACCTAAACTGATGAACTACCTCAGCTGTGTATTTCTCTGATCCCTGAAAAATTTTTCAACTCCCCATACCCATTTGTATGGTATTCAATTAGTGTCATTTCCTCCCTTTTTCTGCCTTGAGTGCTCACCCAGGTGTCCACCTAGTCAATCTTATCTCAGTCCTGTCCCGCATGTTTTTTAGATTCTGTCACAAAGTGTAGGTTTCTCCTCAGTGCTATTCGGTTTCGCATAATGATTTGTAGTTTATAATTCTTTAAAAATGATTTTCTTAGTTATTTTCATGTTACCTCAGAGATGCCAACTGTCACGCATTTCGCTGGACAGTCCCGCTTTTTAACCGTTTGTCCCGCCCGCGACAATGCATGGCTCGCATCTACTATGAAATAATTTTGTTATGGCCATTGCGGCAGCGGCTAGTTTTTTAATTTGCTGACTCATCGAGTTTTTAATTTGCCGATTAGTGCATCGATTCGATGCAAGATTGTGTAATTCTAAAGATTCGATTATATCACTTGCTTTGGTTACTATGAGAATATAATGAAGGCACGAAGACTCGATTACAATAGGAGAAAGAACAAAAGGTTAACGATTTCATAACAAAGAAAATTAAAAACTGGCCCCGGCGAATACCATCTCGATCGCAGGTTAGGCTAGGGTCTATTCTCTTCATTCTTCATTTCACTTTGGACTCCCAACTCTGTGCAGATCTAATCTCTCTCTTGGAAATCAAATCGAAAATTCTCTACATTTTAATTTCATTATGTCGAAGCGACCTCAACCGGCAAGAGATGGAAATCCTTGCAAGAAGAAACGGCTTTGTTCCTTTAGGCCTGAATTGACTCAGTTGTGGCCTTTCATTGTGAAGACGGCGAGGTCTGATTTTGCACGTTGCACGATATGCAATAGATCTAGATCTAGATCTCTAGGCCTACCGAATTTTCTGTTGGCCATCAAGTATCAAGGCAAGGTTGATTGTCAACGTCACATTCAGACTCAAAAGTAAGTAGATCTAGATCTAGACATTGTAGATCTAAATCTAGATCTACCTTTTTTGTTTGTTTTTAAATCTAGATGTAAGATTCTAATTCATGTAGGAAATCGAAAATCTTTTATGCCTTTAACGTCAAATTTAGATTGAATCCTCCTCCCCCCCCCCACACACACACACACACACACACACGTGGTTGATCAGTGCTTTTGAAGAAATCCCTGCTACTTGAATCCTGTGTAGATTCTATAGATAAAAATGGTGTCGCTCTAAGTTTACAAATGTCCCTCCAAATCCAACAAATTGTCCCTCATTCATGATTTACATGGTTGGCATCTCTGTTACCTGATATATAGCAATGCCCTGAACTTGGCCTATGTGCTTCTAATTCTTGAGATAATCTCAGCCTCTCTCCTACCACTAGCACTCTATACGTCTCCGAGATACCTTTGCAAAGAGTACTGGTATTCCACCATTTAGTTTTAACTCCACCTTCATTAGCGATCCTGATGCCATGTTAATATCACAGTATCGCTGCACTCCTCAGTCCACTTCATCTACACTTATGAGCTCATAGCTCACAGGTCTTACATTTAATAGTAATAGCATAATGTGACATACTTACTAATCCTCACAATTTTCTGAATTACATGAGCAATATTATAACCTCACTGCCGTCCAATAGGAAACAAATTCCCTAACTACTAAGATTGTTTTTTATCTCTTCATGTGAACAGGCCCAGGATGGAACCATCAATGTCATCCCACCTCAGCCTTCACCTTCAGAGCCTTATCCTGATGTCCAGTTTCCTCCGGAGGTGATAGACTAGATGCTGACATGGATCCTGCAGTGGCTTATGTCATTGAGATCTTTGAAATTTGGACACATTCTCAATGTCCATTCATTTTGAGGTTGTGTAGAAGAAAGTGAAGTAGAGAGAGGATTTCTCTGGGGAAAGATAGATAAAATTGCGTTGCCCATCGGCTGTATTGATAAGGGTCGTCATGATACTCTGTAAAAGTCAGCATTTGTAGGTTTGATGGAAAGTTTATTCAATGATTTTTTTAAACTTTCATTGTCGCTTTTAATTTTGGTTGAAAATTATTCTGATGGAGATATAAGCACTTTCCATTTCAGTCACGTTTATTCGGATTTGAGCTCCCTTTTTTCTATAATTGTTTACACATCTGTTGGAAAATTTTTCACACTTTTATGAGTTCTTTTCTTCACATTACAACTATCCGTATTCTTATGTAAATGGGGATAATTGCGATTCAGGAAATGGAAACATCCAAGTAGGATCAAGGTATAGTAAAGTCAGTAGTAGTAAAGTGATTATAAAGCTATTTAAGGTAAATTCAAGTGATTGAACACAATGTACTCTACTAACATGGGATTTTGTGCTGTGGCATGAGATCTGCAATATACCATATCAGATGAAACTGAAGGTAATGTATCACATAGGGGCCCATGTTTCACCTGCATTTACATGGAGCCATTGATTCTGTACAAGGGTTAGCCCAAGGTGTCACTTATAGTTTTAGGGGTTTCCTCATTTGTTTTGGAGCAAACATTTTACTGCTGGCTACCCTTCCTCACCCCATCCTGACTGCATGGACTACACATCATGTCTTGGGTTCACATTCCCAAACGTAGGCCTTTATCATGCACTGGACATTGCTGATTTAAGCCGGTGTAGAAATGCTTAGTCAAGTATTATATCTTGATGCGTAAAATTATATCAATAAGCCCCTACATGCCAGACATGAAATTAAATTAATTTTCCTTTTTTACAGTTCCCCTTTAAAGAGATTTCATACACAACGGCTAGTAAAACTTTAAGCAGTACTATGTTTTTTCCTAATTACACCTAAGAATTTTTTCATTATTATGTCGGACACGTAAGCAAAACTTGAAACAGATCTAGAAAACACACCATGAAAGTATATTGAGCTACATCTTTTGATAAAAATATGAATATTTACTCTGTCCTGGGTTTATAGATCATTTATGAACCTCAGCCTAAATCTTAGGTATTTCTTTAGCTTTTAAATAATTAAACTAATAATTTAAGTTTGAATGAAAGTGAAATTAAAATGTGTCATCAGAGTAATTATGCAATGAAAATTTCAAAGTAAATGAGTCATGCAGTAATTGCTCATAAATAGATGTCTTGCTGACTACTCGGGCATAATGCTCAATAAAATTGTAGGCAGAAGAGATGTACTATATACTGTTAGTCCCTATTGCTGTGTATATATTTTAAAGCGATACAAGACCCTGTATTAGATTTCGTTTATTTTAATTTGAAAATGGTAATTACTCAAAAAAATCATTTAATTATATTGCATCTATTTCTAATTATTTTCTTTCTTTAATGATGAATAGCATTGTATGAAATTTGTAAATGGAGATTGATTTTTTTGTAAAGGCCTGCTAGGCCAAGTGTGCTGAAAAACTGGACATTTGGTCAACGGCCTTTGGAAGCCAACATATTATTTTGGGTGCTTGAAACAAGTGATAAACAATAACCTGAACATTGGATATAACTTTTCAACAAATTTTGGTTGTAGATATTATTAATCTTCATTTTAAAACAAGCTATCATAGATTTTGTGTGGTTCTGCGCTAATTATTGATGCCTTTGTTAATGCATAAAGTCAAAAACTAAAGCTCTGTAGTAATCAGGGTATTAAAGCAAAAAATTCAAAGTTAATTCTTAAACTTGATATACATAGTGACATAAATATTTGATCTGTTACATAGCTCATTCCCACTGGTAATCATGTGAGAAAAAAAACATTTCAGAATTATTAATTTTGTACTGTGTGAATTTTTGGCTGTGACCAGTCACTTGAGTCATCAGGCTCAACTTTGTGTGAGCAAGTAGACCATAGCTATAGCCTACCAATATCATCATGACAAACGTGAACACAACATTTTTTTAGACTCATTAGAGCATGGATTCTCATGAGTACCATACCTGATAACAATACTTTTCTTTTATGAGTTGCATTCGTTGTGAAATCATCAGTGCTGAGTTTAAGATGGAGCAGGTGAAATATTTGGGCTTTGGGGGGGTGGGGGGGGTGTGCATACGCACAATCAAATCTCAATGTAGGTACATTTTCAGAAGTGATAAACAACCATAGACGAAAGTATGAAAATATTCCCTATCAAGGACTTTCTAATATTTTTCGAAGAATTTCTTTTCTAAGCAACCTCTTTATTATGTATCAGGTCATATTCCTGGTATTCTGTTGTTCACAGCTGTCTGATGGTCGATTCCTTCCCAATGGCTTGTGGTATAGAAATGACCAAGGTGATGTGACTGCCCACAGCTGCGTATGTCAGTTCAGGCCAATGGCATGTACTGTAGTAGTATGGAAACGGATGGTGTGGGTTGTCTGTGTTGTATTTCAGAACAGTGGTGCGCAGTCTCTCATGGTGCTGAATTTAATTTTTATTTGTTTTAAACTACACGCCACTTTGCATTTGTGTGTTTGTGAAAGAAAGAGATTGTATAAGTTTCACATCTTTGTCTAGGACATGCGAATAATGAGTCTATAAACATGTCCTACTTTAGGCTATGTAATATACTATTCTTCTTATTTGTCTAGGACTTAAGGTTATACTGGCCCAGATGTTACATCCAGCCTGTGTGAGTTTGTTGTGTATTGGGTGAGGGCTTGACAACCTAGCATGGTGAACCATATATAACATTTGCCTTGGTAAATATATTATATGTATAGGCCCTATATATGGCTTGCTAAATCCACTATCTTTATTTTTAATGAGCATTAGTTTCCTTAACTGTGTGAGAGAGGATTACAGTCTCGCTTTTATGTGATTAGAGTGTAGTGTAGTAGAATTATTGTGGTCACTTATTTTAAAACATTGAATTGTTCACGCTCAATTCTACTGATATTCTATGTAAATAGTTATCTTTGAATTCATCCATATTTTTACATCAGGTTTTTCGAATTAGCATGTGAATGTAAAATCACTTTTCTACAGCCTTCTGCCATGAGGTTCTAATAAGTTAAAGTGTCATATCTGGAGAAAACATAAGATTGTTGGCAAAGGCAATCTAGGAAATTCTTTAACAGAATACTAGTAGGCCTCATAGATAAAAGTGACCAATCGACAGGAAGCCGTAGAAGACAGAAATGTGTTCAAACTACTCGCATGTAAACTTAGCCTGTCCCTTTGTGAGACAATCTAAGCACACTGGGTAGCAGGCAGACTAATGCTGCTGCACATAGACAACATGATGTACAGTCCCAGCCCTCCTCCAGCTTGCACCTAACTGATGATCGAAGCGTTTGCCTTGATGTGGTAGTGGTAGACAGCTTTTCTCAATTGAAGATGCATGTCGCTGGTGATAGGCTTTCATTCCTTTAGGTGCAGCTCTATGCTGGCTCGCATGTGTTTGTGTGTAGGGAGGAGCGGGTGTATAGTTTAGTGTTCTTTTAACAAAATCAAAGATTGGGGGAAAATAGAACGTTTTTTTGTATTCGGTATAGCAGACCTGCCTAGTTGCAATTAAAAAAATTTCTAATGGATTTGCTGATTTTTAGTAATTTAGCACAAAAATTAGTTATACATGGTCGTACAGACCAATATTCTTAAACTCACCTTATATACATGCAAATGATGCGTATTGAAATCCAACTTCAGCTTCTTTTGTGTAGTGTAAGGCAGCAGATGTGCATTGAAGATAATACGCATAGTCCATATGATTGTTAATAATTATAATAAAAATAATAATCCAAAATGAAGATCTATAACTATAAACAACAAAGTAAGGAAAATTTGATATATATACACTATGTGCAAGCCACATGACATCCTTATTTTGATAAGTATTTGGTGTAGGCAGTCTTGAGCCTTCTCACCTCTGTGGGTGACAGGGTGGCTGAACTAAATGTTGTCAACTGCTTGTGCTTGACAATCAGAAGGTTCTCAAGGGTCTCTGTGGCCAAAGAAGAACGTTGGTCGGTTTTGATCTTCCTTACAACGGAAAAGATGCGCTCATATTGGCACTGCTATGGGTTACGGTATTGTAAGAAGACCTAGCATTACATTGGCGATGTGACAAAAGGGCTTGCTTTCAAGACGATTTTCCTTAAAATTTCTAACTGTGATCCAGTAGGAATCTATTCTACCATCATCATTGTCAAAGGGGAGGGGACGGTTCTGAAGGTCACAAAACTGCTCTATGACTGTGTCAAGAGATGTATCTATGGGAAGCAAGATGGTAAATTTCTTCACCAAGTACCTGACATGAACAGTAGAGACTGTCAGTAAATTAGCTGGATCAGAGACTGTTAATCTGGTCAGTACAGGATCATTTATTGGCATGGCTTTGAGCAGGTACTTAACAACAGTAAGAAAATATTTCGTGACATCTTCATAAAAGATCTTGATTTTTGAAGCAGATACGCCATTTTGGTCTTTATTGGCGATGAAATTCAAACATTCCTCCCCGATCACAATGTCTTTGTTTGGCTTGTGATTGTATTTGGACGTTTAATCCACATTATCGATGCCTTTGTGACAGAAAGCTGATGGTGTAATAAATTTGGTCATTATATGTCTTATCAGTTTCTGGGCCTCCACTGTTATTGCTGATATCTTGGGTGATTCAGTCTGTTTGGTGGTCAGGTACGCTTCCATTAGTTTAATGGCATATCTCAGACACATAAGATACAGTCTAATCAGTTTTGTTGATTTGGATTGGAGAGCTTCTAAAATTTTTCCACTTTCTTCAGGGCATGGAATGAGATCCTTCCTCTTGCTAAGCTCTACTTTGAAAAAGCCTTTCAAAGGATCCCAGTTGAGAAGGAGTCTATCAACACATCTTCCCATACAAAGCCACCTTGTGGCATCATGCTGTGGCATTTTTAGTTGGTCTCTCCCGTGTAACTCCTGGAACTCAGCAAATCTATGACAGAAAGAGAGCTTTTCTGAAAATAATAAATATCGATGATATCATCTGGACTCACCGGGAGTACACTAGCCCCTTTTGCGGCTGCAATGTGGCCGAGGTGGAGACTACATCCAGAAAGGAAAATATCTGGGCGCTTATCTTTACAGAATCCATAAACGCCCTTGTTAGATCCTGTGATTACATTAACATTATCACAGCCAATTGAAATGCAGTTGGTCCAGGGAATATCATTCTTTTCAAAAAAATTATTGATCAAGCCAAATATGTTTTCCCCAGTTGCTGATCCTTCACAAGAGGAAACACTTAAAACCTCACTATGAACACCATCCTCTGCCACAGTCCTAACCACTAAGAGAAACAATTTCGATCTGCCCATGTCATTTGAGCCATCCGTGCTCACAGTGAACGGATGATGCTTCATTCTATTTATGATAGTTTCTTGCGTCATTGATGCGATCTCCCCTATCATTGACGATGTCTTTGAGCGTTTGCAACGAATATCCTTTGCAATAGCTGAATCAGGGCACATGGTTCTTATGAGGTCCTGTAACTCATCAGCAACAGACAATGATAGATTATGCTTGGCGATGAATCCTGCCATGGTCACTTCTGCCTTGGTTACTTTTGTTGCAGAATCCTCACCATTAGAGCTTTTCTTCATAGCTTGAGCTTTGAACATTGAAGAAATACTGAAGTTTTTTGTGTTTGGCGCCATTGACGTGTGTACGGCAGTCAAATCGGCCTGAGTGACCAATAGAAAAATCTGTTGAGCAAATGGTGCAGAATGCTTGAACACTGAGCTTTGATTAAAATTAAAAGGGCATTCCTCTGTGTACGTAGCTTTAAATATCTGAGAACCAGTCTTTTGCTTCTTAGCTGGTGGTTCTGCCATTGCTAGAAGGATCTAATCACTAGATCTAGATCTAGATCTACAGTTAAAGTTAAGAGTGTCACAAAACGTGAAATTCGATCTTTATCTCGATTCTAGAGCAAGAACAAGGTAAAAAATATTACAATTAATGCTATACACCACAAAAACACTAGTAATGAAACAAATTAATCCAAGGTAAATGGACTAGAAGCAAAAAAAGCACAACTGAATAGGATAGATTTCGATAATTGATTGAGAAATTGAAAACGTGATGGAACAAAAGAAGCTATCGAATCAATGAGTTGAAACAAAGAAACTGAACTGATACTGTCGATCATGCGCAGTGACCGGGCACGGCCGAGGCTTACTCGATTAACCCATTCGCTCCTAAGTCGCCCTTTATCGCCCGATACAAAAGGGTACACTTTTCTATAACGGGTAGAGATGCACCCCTAACTAGGGTCTGATCTGAGAGCGAATCACAGAGCTGGGAGGAATTCAAGATTAGCCAGTGGTTACATTGCATTGCACAACGCCTTTGGCCAGCGTCGAGATCAGCTCTCTGGGCTGGGTGCCGCCACTCGCTCTGTGCACCCCTTTATTGTGTGGGTAACAAGGTAGTGCGAGAGACACTGGCCTTCTGACTTGCTGCTGCATAGACTGGGGGAGTGGTCGAAGACGAGGTTGGGTGTCGAGATAAGCTTTACAATCAGCAGACCATGGCTTACCGCTCCTGTGCATGACGCAACAGGGGCCATGTGTTGCGAGAGCCCCAAGCCTACTCTGATCTGACTTGCTATGAGAGTAGGTGAAGGCAAGGTCTATCTGAAGCTGACAATACACTAGACAGGTGGTCACGGACGATCAATGCCGGGAGAGTTACAACGATGAATTATCATGTTACGTCATGAAATTGCGGTGGGAGCAAACAGGAGTGAATTGGGGCGGGGTTTTCGGGTACAGGGGGGGTACCTTAGATCTATCAGGATTCAAGGAGGGTGGGGAAGGTCAGACGTAACTAGTAGGGATGCAATGTGGGGAAAAGGGACTAAAACAGCTCCAAATCTGAATGGGTTAAGGTCGGGCCTAGGCCCAGTATCGATGCCATTTAGGCTTAATATTATTTAGATCTACTTGTGAGTCGGACATGTCGATATCCGGTCTTAAAATCCTACGTTAGCACTCGAATACTCGAGTACTCCGATGGCCGTTGATTATTTTTCCGTCTTGATTTTCGTAATATTGAAAATAATTCGTAATTTCGTAATCAGGTTAAATTTCTCATGAAATTTCGTAAAATTACGGAAAATTCGTAATACTAGGCAGGTCTGTAATTTGTGTGTGCATGCGTGTTCTTTCTCTTTGTAGTAACATACAAGCAGGACATTGTGTTTATGTACATTTCGAATGTAACATTTCATTTTTATTTATTTTTCCTGGTACTGTGTGCAGTACATTAGTCATTTGGCTGATTATATGGTTGCATTTGTTGATGTGCAATACCCAATCATCTGCTTGCATACAGAGGAACTCGCCTTAGTCACTTCACTCTCACTGATAATTCAAACATTTTTAACCATTTTTTTCGATACAGTACATGTCAAATTCTATAACTTTAACATTTGTTCACCTTAACTGATTTATTTCACACTCATCTTTAAAAAAACAAGAATGCAACCTTCGTTTTTCATTTTTAAACTGAACAGTCAGTTAAAGATGAAATTTTTAATATGAACCTCAAGTGCAGCTGTAACAAGTGGCATCATGAAATACAAACATTGTTGAGTTGATCAACCCATAACAAACCATAAACTATTATTCAATAATGCATGGCGATTGACTTGCCACATCATTTCTGCTGTGCGCACATAATATCAAAATGAACATCAGCTTTTATTTATGAGCACTGCTGACTCAGCGAAGACCACATATTCTTTTCATACACGTTTCATATCTCGTCTGTTCAAGATGGGCTTCTTTCACTTTCACGCAACGTAGGCCAAGTCCCCAAGGGGGAGGGTTAAAGGATCAGTCCTAGATTATAATTAAGGTTCATGATAGTGTTCACATTCTTTTCTAAGAGTGGGCAGGCCTACTCACCCTAGCAGCCTCGGTCAGGGATTTCCCTCGCCTGTTTTGATACCCTAGTCATTTATTTCCTGGTGAGCTTCAGTTTTCATTCTTGCCTCTGCCTTGCTTTCCTGTCACTTTTTGAAAGACTTTTCTTTTCTTTTGTCCCATTCCTCCTGTACTTCTTTCTTTTTCTTTACTGCTACATGTATTTGAATTTCCTCATTCCATCATGTCTGTTTATCCATTTTGCCCGTTCCCGAATTTACACCAAGCACCTCTCTTATTAAACAACTTACTATATAAATCTGTCCAGCTGTTTTACTCCAATTTTTAGGGCAGTTCAATCCTTGTCTGCTTTCCACTCCATTCACAAAAATGTTCCTGGCGGTTATGTCCTGCTACCACCGTGTTATTAGTTTACTCCTTTTCTCTCAGTTCCTAAATTTACTGTACACACCACTAATCCATACTATTATTATTATTACTACATGCGCTTGTATTATTACTTACAGTTACAGTGCCTGCTGTTTCAAATAGGTTTGGAATCCGGGTCTGAAGTGGTTTTGACATACATCTATTACTTTTTTATTCAGTACAAATCCACATTTTTGTTTGATGATTGATCAGCATTTTATTTGTAAATTGTAATAAGACATTGCATTCTCGTCTATAATGTAAAGACTTTCATTTCATGCTTTATGATGTGTTGTATGGCTGTGCAAATGAAGATTGTCATTGCGCAAGTGCACTTACAATTACCATTCTACACATTTTCATCACAGCTTCATATGTATACCTACCTAGAGATAAAAATTAAACTTTGGGGTCATCTGCGAAATGATAGACAAAGCTAAAGAATCCTGGTACATTGTACTTTTTTTAAAATAGGGCTGAATAAATTAATGTATTCATAAACATGAAAATCACTGCAACACAGAGCTGACAAAACATGCTTGGCTTCCCTAATTTATAATGAAACACAATATTGTTGCATGGATGAAGGTCATGGCCTAATTTCACTGCCAACATGACATTCTGAGGTCAGAGCGCTTGCTTATTTTGAGTCCACTATTTGGGGGGAGGGGGGGAGAGAAAGGGAGAATGAAGGTCGTTATTCTCTCAGAAATTATGAATTGTATTTGCTTTAGGAGCCTGATTCTCTACTATTGGGAGAAAACAGCAACTTTTAAACAAAAGACCACAACAAAATGGGTAGGCCTACCATACCAGCGTTTGAGAATATGAGTAATATGATATTGATATATCATGCACATCATTTATAGCTTTTTTTTAATTGACTTTTTTGTGCCTATATCAAAATGTGTACAGATCTCTTCATATAAAACCATAATATATATATTAATGTATGTAATTTTTCAAAATTTATTTTCTAATAATTTTAGCGCTGTGTGTAATGCTTACATGGCTATTCCAGAGACATGTTAAATATTTTAATAAAAGCAATACAAAATTTTAAGTGAAATGAAGTTTCTGAAAATATGTTCCATGTACCATTAATTTTACTGTTTGATTAGACTGACAGGGGGGTCTCTGTGGCATAGTGGTAAGACAGTCGTCTCAGAAGATGAAAAGTCGCGGGTTCGAGTCCAGGTAAACCCATGATTTTTTTTTTAGTTTTCTCTGGCCCTGGCTTGTGTGGAGTCGCCTTGTTCTATCGGAAATGGACGTTTAAAACATAGGGCCCACCTCTGATATAACCTTAATTGTTTTGAAAAGGGGTGTAAAACTCAAGTCATTCATTCATTCATTCATTCAGACTGACAGACAGATAAACAGAACACAATTCCTACCATGCAAACAAAGAATTATCTGTTTATTGTTAACAAAATTTAACATGTGAAATGAACATTCAGTTGTGCAGGTTCACACCAGATGGAAAAGTTACAGAATGTCATCCAACACACAACACTCTCCGCTGACATGCATGATATTTGAGATCCTGCTAAGATGAGTAACTGTGATGATATTTTACAGATTGCAGCTCTCAAAAAATATGGCAATGACATTACATTCTCCTACTAAGATGTGCATGAAAAAGCAACTTGGTGGAAATTTGCTTCGATTGATCGAACCCATTACCCAGTACCGATATATTCAAACTCAATAGCCTGTCAAAAAATTCAACTTTTGAAAACATTTACCATTGTCCTATGCTCAACTATGTGACAATTCAGAGTTTTTCCAGTTCATGTCACAAATCATCAAAGGCGAGCCATGCTTGGCTATTCTTGATAATACATACAGTGGAGTCCGCTTAAGATAAACTCCTTGGGACCAGAAAAAAGTATCTTAAGCAAGGTTTATCTTATTCATTTTGAAGGGAAACAACCTTTAAATTCAAAATGAGTGATGGATAGCCTCCCCTGTTAATGAAAATGGGAGTATGTGACTCTTTATCAATGATGCATGCATGGTCTTGTCATTTGGTAGATTTTTTTAACTTTTATTTTATATCTATTTTATAGTACACATGTAGTATGTGTGCTGAACACGCGGGCGCAGCCTAGATCTAGATATCCAGATCTAGTCACGATTGCCGATTGATGAACAAAGAGAGAGAGGGGGGGTATGATGCTTCGCACGCAACGCTTGTCGGGG
>JAUEKS010323809.1:0-12859 GCA_031762815.1 Tylodina fungina | reverse complement strand
GAGAAGGGAGGCAGGGAGAGTCACAGTTTTTTGTCACTTGCAACAGAAATAGGTTATTTAAGTGACGAGGAAAGTAGGTCGGACGGAAGCTGAAATGATGGTGAATGTCTACGAATCAGAGCAGAGTGTCGCTATTCAGTTCAGAATATAATGAAATAAGGTCAATGCCAAAGTATGATCAACGAACAACTTTATTTGAACAATTAGAATTAATGTATTATTTTTAATATCAATATTTAACCAAAGGCAACATTCGCCAATATTTGAAAACGAAGAGCAAAGATTAAACTCCAACAGAGATAGAAAAAAAAAATGACATAAATGCAATGAAGCGTATGTCCTGGTAGGCCTACCAGCACTTCAAGGAACGTCTCACTTTCACACAAAGAGATAGCACCTCACCGCGATAGAATGGAGTGCACAAAGCCAAAACAACTTTTTATCATAATATTTTAAGACATTGGACAAAATGTGGACTAGATCAATCCATAACACTTGCGCATCAATATACTTCTGTCAGAACAAAACTTCAGATTGTTTGAATGTGGCGGTACTACGTCTAGGGAACCATCTCGTATTGTTTGAATGTGGGTGCATTATGTCTGGGGCACCACTTTATATTTTCAATCTGAATAGCTATGCTGTTTTGACGCCCAAATCTGGCGAATATTTCCAGCAACAGGCATGCATGTGGGAAATATGTCAATATGAAAGAGCGCTAAAGTCTCCCAAATTTTCAAGTTTTCGTTAGTATGTTTAAACAGAGTCAAAATTAAGTGGCACTGGATTCCTAAACCAATTATGTATATTGTATTCATGTTTAGTGTTCACACTCAAGAGTTAAACTCATTCAGACCTCCATGCGAGCATAAATATCACATATGTACATGTACATCATATCAATGCAGGCAAACACCATAGATGATTATCTCTATGGCAAACACCCAAAGATTGTGATCTATTCCCTCCCCTCCCTACTCATTTTGCCTATATCTCTGTCTGCCTGTCTGTCTTTGTCTCCCTCTCCCACTCTCTCACCCACACACACATTCTCCTTCTCTCTCATTCTTCTCTCTCTCTCTCTATCTCTCCCTCTCCCTCCATGTGAACACAGAATGATAAAGAACTGTCTGTAAATCTTTCAGGAACATGGACCAGATGGATATGGAAAAGAACATTCAATGTATAGCATTCTACATTATGCTTCAAATTATGATGTATTACTACATTATGTAATACTAACAGGCAAGATACTTCACAGATGTAGGTTGAGGTGGTTATGACATTTACAACAGCAAAAATAGTGTTAACTGCTTAAAAATATTCATGAAAATAAACTGAGGATGCTGAGACAATAGGGGTGACAATAAATGAATTTTGAGTGAAACCATGTAGATTCTAGAAGTTAAATGTAGAGAATACAATTTTCATAGAAATAAGTTCTGTCTGAAGAACCTCGATAAAGTCTTAACCCCTGTAAATCAATGACAGTACCTCAAATTGATAATGATAATGATACTTTAATGCTATCTTGAACTGAAGTTAGACCACAGTTCTATCATTCAGCACTGCTTTACACAATGGCAACATACATCCTTGCAGCATGGAACGATTAAAAAAAACATGTACCGTACAGAATGACAATTTCGTCACAAAAATTTACTTGCTATTGCTAAAGATATGATTGGTTTGGCATGTTTATCGGGGTCAGAGAAGAGTTGACTAGAAAGGCCCAAAGAACTAAACTTGTAATTTTCAAGTAAATAAATAACACATGACACCTATGTGCATGACAATTTGCATAAGACACACAGCAAGTGTTCAGATTATTCTTCCCTAACTTCAACAGTCATCCGTACTACTACAATCAAGGAGACTAGACAATGAATTTAAGTAGGCAAAATACAATTTGGAAATGTATGTATGGGGCCTATTATAAAAAATATACCCCCAAAAAAAATTCAAGATTTGAAAATTTGCCTGGATCTTTTATATCACTAATATCAGTAAATAGAAATGTTTTCCTAAAGGCATGCAAAGCACTAAAATTAATAAGAAGGCATACGGTACACATTCTCTAGTTACCACATATGCTTACATGTAGCACTGAAATCCATATATATTAAAAAACAAAAATATGGGCACTTTTGAAAAGGACAATATTTACCAAGATAACATGAAGATATTTTGATGTGTATATGTGAAAGCCCCAAAGCAGGAAACAGACAAATCACCAATCACCAGTAGATTAAACAAATCTGTGGTTAAAAAAACATGCATTAAAACCCGATGTTGCAGTTCCAACTAGTTTACATTCATTGGGATTGGCTAACACTCATGCACTCTTTCCTATGATACCGGTAGCGATGTTTCTTATTTCTTCATTTGCATATTAGAAACAGCTTAATGAAGTTAGGACTCTTCTGAACAATATGTCTACAAATCTCAGATCAAGATATTGCATATTATGGCACATTTGGGTACATTTTAACCATGTTTTAAACTATAACTATAACCCATCTATAAGTCCCGCTCATTCTACTGCTGTATATATAATATATGTGAGCTTTAAATAAATAACATTTTCTGACATCACTTTGTGCTCATCATAGTACGATATTTTACATGTATAATCTGAGGGTAAAAATAATTTGATATCACAAGACTCAACATCTGACTTCAGTAAAAAAAAAAAACCTGAGTAGTTTCTTTGTTAGAGAAAACTTGTCATTCATTAATCCTTGCATCAACTTATCCACCTTATTCATGTTTCACGATACCCATCTACATTCACTTATAAAAACCATATGTTTGATGAATGTCCATATGGAGGTCAAGCTCGTACTTGTAGGTGAATGTTGTATCACATATTTTACAACGCTTCATGTGAGTTTTCTGATGTTTCCTCAGTGCGGTGGCCCTGGAAAAAGCCTTTCCACACAAGCGACACTCGTAGGGTTTATCTCCAGTGTGGACCAGCATATGGGACTTGAGGTGGCCACTCTTATAGAATCTCTTGGCGCATTCCCCACATTCAAACAGACGCTGCCGACTCTGGCCAGCCTCCGCCACAATCTGGGGCTGGGAGATTGTGATCATTTTGCCTGACTCCACAGACGGGCCAGGGGTAGACGCGACCAAGAATGACTCCTGACCTGAATCAGGCTCCGATATGATTTGAAAGGTGGATCCTACTGGTGTCTGGGCTGTATACAGCTGGCTGCCAGGAGTTTCCGTGTTCTCAGTCTCTGGTATTTGAATGAATGTTAGAGTCTGATTCTCATCACCACCAACAGTTGTTTGGTCATGGTAGCTGGTATCAAAGTGAGACAGGTCTGAGGAGAATGGTGTGGGCAGAGACACCATCTTTCCATCTCCGCCGAGAGAGGAATTCCCAGAGAATGGTTTTACTTCATCTTCCTCATCATACTCTGTATAGACTTCAGGTTCCCCATCTGAAAAGTACATGTCTGTACGATGAATCACCAGATGCTTGGCAAGATCATATTTGTCCTCATAAAATTTATCACAATAGGAGCAAACATGTGTTTTCATGTGCCGGGTGAGAACAGTTCTTCTCACAAAGTTCTTGCAGCATAGGGTACATCTGTTAAGATTACGCTGTGTATCTACAAAGGAAAATTTCTTGAACATTTCTCGATTGGTTTTAGAGACCATAGGAGATGATGGAACTTTCTTCCGATCTATTAAACCATCAGACCTCACGAGTGATGCCTCCTTACGATGTTTATACTTGTGCTCCAGCAAGTCAGCCTTGTCTTCGAAAAATTTATTACAAAATGGACAGACATGCGTTTTGAAATGCCTCGTTAAGGTGGTGGGTCTGGCATATTTTCTCTTGCATATAGTGCAAGCAAAAATGTTATTTGCGGCATCTATGCAAGAATACTTCTCAAAGGTTCTCTTGTTGGTTTTAACAATTTCATCATGAGACAGTGAATGAAGAACCGTGACTAAAGGCGCCTTAGAGCCTTTGCAGTCCAATGCATTCTCCATCTCACTAAGAAAGCCATCGCTGTCATCCATCTCTGAATCAGTTGAGTCCATATTAAAGGATCTGAGCTTCGGACTGTAATATAGCAGGCGATCAGTTTCAGCCTTAATCTTGTTCAACAGTGTCTTCATGTGGTCTGCCTTGTGTGCACATAGATCTCCCTTCTTCATGAAAAAAGTGTTACAGTATTCACAGACATGACACAAGAAATGCTGTCTTAGATTCTTGCTCTCATCATATGCAATGTCACAAAGATTACACTTAAAAATGTTGTCCTTAACATTTGTTTCTGAGTAGGCATCAAATATAGCAAGATTCTTAGAAATCAATTCTTCTGCACTGTATATCATAGGTTTCTTTAGAGCAGGTTGAGGCTCTGAGTCACACTCATCAACTGAACTGAGAAGTTCTGACTGCAAAATACTTCGAATTCCAGAAAACAACTCTACATCTGAATCACAACCATCATTTTCACTAACATCATCATCATCATCCTTTTCTTCATTTAAAGCCACTTTTGAGACTTCAGTCACTGCACACTTGATCAAATGTAAAAATTCTGCACTGTCCAAAATGCTGTCATCATCTGATTCTTCATCTCTTTTATTTCGTTTTGGGTGCAAATTGTCTTCACCAATAGAATTATCTGAGCCAGATTGTTTCAAACCGCTGAATTCTGATACAGATTTCTTTCCCTTGTTGGACATAGGTACATTACTCTCCTCTAGACAACCACCACTGAACAACATAGTTGGGGCATGGTTTTGCATGTGAAATTGCAAATCCGATACATTATCAAATTCCTTGTAGCAGATTTTACACTTTGAACCCTCATCTGATGGGTGGTGCTTCTGTACATGGTCTTGAAATTCAAGATGATCAAAGAAAGGAGCATCACATGAATCACATTTGTAAGGTTTCCCATGGAGCTTCATATGCAACTTCAACTTAGAAAGTGTAGGATAACACTTTTCACAAACAGAGCAACTGAAGTTGTGGTGATTTTGTTCATGATTTTCAAAGCTCTTCTTATTGCAGTATGCTTTGTTACACACAAGACAAGTCCATTTGGACACCTTCAAACTTTTACCACTTTGTTTTTCTTGTAGTCTCTCTGTAGCCTTTGAGGAATCTGATGCAATGCTTCTATTATGTCTTTTTATGGCGGCCTTTAGTAGCTTCTCTGCAGCCTTTTCCTCATGATGGGATGACTGGTGAGACTTGGTATGCTCCCTCAACAAAAAAGCATTTACAAATGATCTAGAACATACTTTGCAGAAAAGCCTGCTCATTTTGCTGTGACATTTCATGTGGACAGAAAGCAGAATCTCACTGCTGCAGCGCTTGCTGCAAATGGGACACTTATGTTTCATACTATGAACTTTTTTGTGTCTCCGCATATCCTGGTGTGACAGGAAGACCCTTGAACAATCACTGCAAGAGAATCCGTTTAACTTAAAGGTTGTTTTTGCAGGGGATGGTGGATTAGCTCTATTGGACGGCACATTCTTTTTAACTGACCCTGACTCCTTCTTAGCATGAGGGCGATTTTCCTTAGCCATACATGCTTTCTTGTGAGTTTGAGTATTTTGGTGTTTTCGAAGGATGCTTTCTCTTGTATAGTTTGTGTTGCAAACATCACAGTGATACGGTTTTTCTTTGGTATGTGTTTGTATGTGAGTGCGTAGATCTCCCCTACTTTTACATCGAACTCTGCAGTAAGGACATGCGAATCTGTCTGTGTGTGTAATAAAATGCTGTCTAAGAGTTTGTTTTCTATTAAACACTTTATAACACTCTTCACACTGAAACAATGTCACACTACCATCTGGAGTCACATTTGTAGCTGGCTTGCCTTGCTTCTTATTTTTCTTGTCCTTTCCTTTCTTTTCAGTCCTGACACTTTTCTTCTCATCTACCGAGGCAGAGCGAGTTCTGTATCTACGAGGGGGAATAACAGGTGACAGCACCATAACTGGACTAATGCCCCTTGAACTGACTGTGTCTACCCTGAAAGGTACATAATCTCTAAGACTTTCTCTGGGTGATATGTGCGGAGAGTCTCGAACATTTGGACTAGGAGATGCTGATGGGATATGTGAGTTGACACTCGGACTCTGTGATGCTGGTAACTCATTGGTGGAAATCAGCTTTAGACTGTTCGCCAATGTCTTTCCTAAGGTGGCTTCACAAGTAATAGAAGTAACTGAATTTGACTTGCTAACATTTCTGGAAAAATGTTCTAACTCTTCTCTGGTTGGTTTATATTCTTCACTGTCTAGCTGAGGATTTTCATGCATAAAACCTTCCATACAAGCTGATAAGGAATCTTGTTTGATACACTCAATTTCGCTAAAGCCTTTGGCAGGTGCACCTACATCATTTACATAATGACTTCTCAGGCCGGACTTTCTTGGTGAGCTCTTATCATGTTTCTCTAATGGTGTATGTGAAGTGAAATTTTCTAAACTGCCTAAATAATTACTCCTTTTGGAGCCAAATTTCATAATGTGTCCCCCAATTAAGGTGTCTGTGTCACTGTGTTCATTCGCAATGACGTGAGATTCTGATGCATCACTGTTGCCATTGCTATGCACATCAGAACTGAGGCACAAATCTGGTTTGTATTCATTACCTTGAGCACTTTGTTGTCTCTCCCATTCAAAACTATCAACTGGTTCAGTCTTAATTACTCTATTGGGTTCAATGGACTCCATCTATTTACAGGAACAGTATTCAAAACCATGAATTAGTCAATAGTCTTTTTGGGAGTTGACATATCCAAGTCCTTAAACTTACAAAAAATATGTCTTCATGCATATGTTGCTTTTATCTCTTCATTTATCCTTCATAGGGCCTATATAATGCAGATAATTCCTCAACTGTTGTAAAATTTAAGTTAAAAAGAACTACTGATGTGTGCTATTCTCAAATGGTTCTGTTAACTCTCCATTATAATTCAAAGAAGACTTGACAATGCAGCCACCAGGTTTTGTCAAGATTATTGTCTGCAAAAAAGAAAAGAAAGAATTCAAATTAAACTTTGACTACTTGAAGAAATTTGGATAGTTTTTTCAAAGCCGAAATTGAAACTGTTTTTCAAGCAATGTTGTCAAA
Organism: Tylodina fungina; assembly: GCA_031762815.1. Classification (NCBI taxonomy): domain Eukaryota; kingdom Metazoa; phylum Mollusca; class Gastropoda; order Umbraculida; family Tylodinidae; genus Tylodina; species Tylodina fungina. The sequence goes on along the minus strand of JAUEKS010323809.1, from coordinate 5,727 downwards.
ATCAAACTCAAACCAAAAAGTTGAAAACATTTTAAAAGTGAACAAGAACTCTTTGAATCATAAAGGAGAGCGAACAATCAAAGAAACATGATTTTTTAAGGTACTACAAGATCATCAACATTCAATTCCTTAATAAAACTAGGAGTTATTTCCATGTTCATGAATGCTTTGGTGCATTTTTAATGTATGATTCCTTTTAAAAGATTTCCCACAAATTTTACACCTAAAAATTCTGGTTTCAGATTGTGACTCCAAATGACATTTCAAATGTTTTTCTTTGGTAATAGGCATTCTCGTAGAAAGTTCACCACTAACACATCTTTCCTGATTAGTGGACAGTGCTGCAGGTCTTAATTCTCTTTGCATAGGAACTGAAGTGGCAGATATAACAAACTTGCCCTTTTGTTCCTGTGAAGTCACAGGAGCTTGACTGGGTGCTGAGGTCATACAACCAGATCTATTTGTTGAAGTCTGAGAGGCAATTGTCACAATGTACTTAGTACTTATATCAGAGAGCTCTAAAGGTAGATCTTGCAAAATGTTGGAGATTAACTTATCTTGATCAGACATGGTGGTTACTGGCACCTCTGAAGTGATAAAATCACACAGAACACTTTCTTGAGAAGTAGTGTCTTCGCATGTTGTGTCTTCAGTGATACCTCTATTATCTCGGTCATCCCATTGACCTGACTCTGCATCTTTTTCCTTCATGTTAGACAGCTGAGGGTTTGCACCATTAACTGATCCCTCGTTTGGACAATTCAGGTGACTGGCAGCTAGCTGTTTTAGATTTGTTACTTGACCAGAGAACGCTTGTTCCTCATTTACCTCAGCAAACACCCCATGCCTCGTTCCTTCATCAACAACCGGTTCCTCTTTTCTTGTACCCACCGGACATACATTTACCCTCAGATGGTCAGTTAAATGTTCTGGAGTCTCCCCATCTTGAAGGAGACTTCTCTCTTTTGGATTCACAGATGACAAATCCTGAAAATTGTCCCCTGAAATGAGAGCTACCTGCAGCTGACTCCTCTCACTTTGTCTAACAGTTGACTGCTTCTGAATTTGCTCATCTGAACTGTGAGGTAAGTCTCTCGGACTTCTCCCTCCATGAGGGACAGTTGACTCCATCGTATTGTCTCTAGTCTGAGTTCCAGATTTATATTCTTGCACCATCTCTTCCTGACAGATAGTTGACTTTTCCAGAATCTCACTCTTCCTTTCCTGACAATGTATTTCTTTCCACTTTGTTCCTTGTTTTGAGGAACTTTTTGAGACAAGGATTGCAGCGGTGAAATCACCATTTGAAGTGTTGGATGAAGAGTCCGACCCATTTCCTACATGTTTTTTAGCAATATGTGTCACTAGTTTCTTCTTGCACGGGTGGAAAACATCACAGTGCTTACATATATGGGAGATCATGTGCCTCATCAAAGTATTACTACGAGGAAACTGTACAGAACATGGCTGGCACCTAAAGATTTTCTCCTTCACATTTCTTTGGCAGTGTTCAGTTATGATTTTTCTGTTAAATTTCGACAAATATTGCAGAGGTGAGGAAGAGTTTGAGCTGACTGACAGGCTACTGCGATGTTCCCATTTATGAACTGAAAGATCAGACTTCTGTGTAAAAAATGTGTTGCAGAAAGGGCAGACATGGGTTTTTAAATGACGAGTTAGAGCTGTGTTGCATGCATAATTCTGTCTACAAGTTTTGCATTCAAAGATCTTCTGTTCTCGATTAATGAAAGCATGCTGCTGAAATTGTTGAATATTGTGATTCAAAATTTCAGAGTGATCAAATTGTGCAATCTTATCACTACCTACACACTGAGATTTTAAACCCAAAACTTCTCGAATTGCTAGTGCAACAATGAGCTCATCTTTGTTACTGTCTATGGAATCATCAGAACTTTCACTATCTGAACTCTCATCTAAAACGCAGCTGAGAAGTAACCACAAATCTGAATCTGACAATGTTCGCTTCTGTGAGGAATTAGCAATATTTATTCCTTTCTCTTTCCGTCCTTTTCTCTTCTCCATACTAGATTTTGATACAGGAGATCCTTCATCACAGTGTTTGCGAGGCTGACTGACTGACATGCACTGCTTTCTGACATGCAAACTAGTGAGTTGAGAGGATGCCGAAGATTTGAAGGACTCCATTTCCTGATTTTGCCTCATAAATCTCAACTCATTTTTTATTTTCAGCCTGCGACTCCTTCTCACATTGCTCTGGTCTGTAGCATGGTGTCTGGACACAGTGGTAATATCAGGAGGTAACTTTGATAGAGGGACAGATTCCTCACATTGCTTGTGCTTCTTGAGCTTCATCAGCTTTCTGGAAGGCAAAACAGAAGAGCATCTGCCCTTCTGAACATCCATGGACAATCTTTCACTACTTGCAACTTTACTTTCAAGTTTCATTTCAAAAGACAAATCAGTTTCCATGGTGAAATATAATCACTGAGAATGCCTCTGGATCTACTTCATTAAAAACTACTAATTATCAAACAAATCGTTAGCCATGTTAAAAGAAAAGAAATGAAATAAACATTGAACAGAACCAAATGAAATGCACTGCTCACAAAAGGTTTCTGTATTCCTCAGAAATACTCCACTAAAAAAAAGGAATTCCAGAATAATTTGAAAACCGCACTGTGGCCCTCTATCTCTCTTTCTCTCTATCTGAAAAAGGAGGAAATGAAAAGAAAAATTGAGACTCAATTACAAATTCAGTGTGAAAACAGGTTGAAACAAAAATGGAACCATTTGGATCAGAAGCATGGACAACTTTGTGTCAGTGAATGCATTTAAAATAGTAAATGAAATATTTCTGAAGAGAATGCCAGTCACTAAGTGCCCTATTTGGTCATTCTGTGGAAGCATTTTAATTTCATACATACAATCAAATTCTTTGATCGTTTTGTTAACCACTGCAGCTGAAGTATTTTTTTCTCTGCTCTCTAGCTATAGTCATCAGTCCTACTTCCAATTCATCTTTCATTTACTTTCACGTCCTGGCCTGTCCATTTTATCAAGTCAAATTGAGCATGATACAACTGTCCTTTCTCACAAGCATTACATAACTACAATATGCAACAACATATGATAACATGATTTTATCAAAAGGAGCATAAACGGTCTGGTCTGTATCTTTTAGTAAGGTCATGCATCTTAGTAAAATAAGCTTGTTTTGTAGAATCAAAACAAAAATGCTCTTCAGCCAATGCTGGTATGTGTATAAAGAGAATGAGCAAAAAAGCAACAGTTCAGGAATATGTGTGTGTGTGCGTGTGTGTGTGTGTGTGTGTGCGTCGCGCGCGTGCGCCTACACAGAACAAAAATCTTTTAATTTTTCTACAGACATTATTATAAAGCAAGGGCCTTCTTACTTACAATACAAATTTAATATTATTACATTAAAAATCTTTTTTAAATCTTTGTTAAAAAGTTTCAAAATCAGTCATGCACATGACTTAAATTCCCCTTAAATTGTGTCATTGAATGCGAAAATGATAATATTTTTTTATTTGAAGAAGATTGAACAACTTTAATATAAGGAAACGTTATCCCCTCCCCATCCCTCAAAATAATTTACCATGGCTGCCGGCTTGATTCAACACGGTCACTTTAACATGTGGTTGAGCGAGGATTTGTAAGTGATAAAATTCAAGCAGTGCTTGATTTCCAACACGTTCAGCGATCGGACTCAAGATCTACATAAAAATCGTAGGATAATCGAGCAATTTTCAATCCATACTAGGCGATCCATCCTACCATCCGCTTCAGCGGAGATATCACCTGGATTGGTCACTAAGTATGAAGGGCCCTTAACACGATAATTTGAAAGGGTTTTAGTATTAATGATGTAATTTAATTTTGACAGCTTTCCCATTCATCAAAATCATTTGGCTTTGCACCAAAAGCAAGACATTAATTTTCAAGCTAACATAACTTTCTACTTTTAAAAGCTTTTCATCAACAAAGCCCCTTCAAACATTGTCATAATTATCATGATGAATGCAAAAATGAATTTTCAGGGAAATATATTTGGTAGTGTTGTAGTTTTAGAGTTTTAGCAACAACTTAAAATGGTATGTATGTTTCCAGGACGGTGGCCATAAATACACATGATAAATTTCTTAAGCATACTTTTTATTTTTCATTTTCTTTCCACCTATCCTCCTATTTAAAATTATTGTTCTAGGTCCCTTGGTTTAAAAAGTATTTTTTTCAGCATCACTCTCCCTTTGATGTTTTTTATGCAGCTACTAACTAGCAAAGTGCAAAGCTGTTATCGCTGATTTTCTGGGAAAATACTTTTTAATGTACGTTTTTAAATATAATTTCAATTACTGTACCTCACATTAGTTACACCCACACTGCTCACGTTCTGTCTTAATGCCTCATTGTATGTGTCTTCTATCAAAAAGGACACGCATGCATCTCAATCTGAAAATAAATATACATCTGTGAGTATGAGCATGCGCGCGAGTGTGTATGTGTATGTGTGTGTGTGTGTGTGTGTGTGTGTGTGTGTGTGTGCGCGTGCGTGTGTGTGTGTGTGTTTGTATGAAATTTGAATTCACCTATAAGTTGTCCTTTCTAACAAATAGAATATAATTTATAAAAGTATCATTCAACTACACACTGTAGTCATTGCACAGCAAATCCAAAATAAAAATATAATTCTTTGTCATTAGCCGTACAAAAAGGCAAAGAAGTCCACAATTAATTAGGATGGATCCTTTCAAATCAGCTGCCTGGCTGCTTGGAGGAGTTCCATACTTAGCTGCCCGTTCAGTAAAAGATTGTTTTAAAAAATATTGTTTCGTATATAAATTGAAAGGATACGGATCACCACCAAGACGCACCGTAGCCTTAATTAACAAGAATAAACAGGAAGGCAGGAATACGAAATTAAAGTGTAAAGGCAAGAATATGGGATAATATTTTGGAGGTATAAGTACACAAATATAGTTTTGCTTTCATTTTTTAAGAAGTGGCAAATTGCACTATAGACCGTTGATTTTGTTCCGTGACCACTTCAAGAGTTACCTTCCATCCGCTGATCTGATCTATACTATGCCAGTTCTTCTAGAATTCTACATGTATCGATTCTTTAAAATCTAAGGTCCATCGAAGGTATGTGCTAAGAACACAGCATTCTGTAATTAGCCCGCTGAGTATTAACTTGAACAATTTATCCCAAGAAACTTTAAATCTCCTGTCTGTAATGGAAAAGGAAATAACAGGGGGCATTGTTTTCCCCTGTTCCCCGTTAAATTGCCTGATTTACTTGAAGTGCTTTGAGTTCTCTCCTTAGATATTAGGCAGCCAGAAGTAAAAAATAAAATCCTGAAACAAAAAGTGCCTCGATTCTGGATCTAGAAAGAGCTAGACCTATTTGTTTAATTTTGTTTACTACGTGTATGTATCGTAATGTAGGCCTTTTGATTTAGATAAGAGAAGTAGAGCGAGAAAGGATACAATTATTATCATGGTGTATTTGTATGCATTGTAACCATGTACATTCATAATTAAAACTACAAGGTCAGGAGACCCAGGTGAAAATGATGGAAAGGCACTCAGGCAGTTGTGCACATTAACTGTACTTCCTTGGGTACCTCCAAACCAAGCTGTACTTGTACAGTGAAAAGGCCTGTCTCGACTGTAAGTCCCCAGGTTTGGCATACCTCTCTTTCCTCAAGAACATTGTGCATG
>JAUEKS010323699.1:0-12868 GCA_031762815.1 Tylodina fungina | reverse complement strand
TCAGAGGTGGGACCTACGTTTTAACGTCCATCTCCGATAGGACGTGACTTCACACGAGCCGTGGGCCAGAGAAAACTCGGAAAAAAAAATCTTGGGGGAACCTGGGCTCTAATCCGTGACTTTTCGTCTTGGTCTTCGTCTTGCTTTTCTGAGGCCAGCAGCTTAACCGCTACACCACAGAGACCCCCGGACTTGTGAGGTACATTTTACATTTCTTGATAATCTATTACATTTTCTCTTTTCAGTAAAGCGTGGACAATTCTAAAATGGCAGGGGAACAAAAAGTCACCTTAACTAATGCCTTGGAGAATGTGGACGTTTTAGATGATCTTCCTTTACCAGACCAACAGCCATACATTGAAGCACTGTCGCTATCAGTTCATTATCGAGCAAACTTTGACACCAACTTTGAAGACAAAAATGCATTTGTCACAGGTGTTGCCAAGTACATGGAACAAGCCACTGTACAGGCTGACCTTGTAAGTTGGTGTGATGGAAAAATTTTGTTTTATTCCTCTCCGCCTTCACTTCCTACTCTTTTTCTTGTTTCTTGTTCTGTTCCTTCTAAATTAGCTGAATACAATTCATGATAAACAAGTCAGAGCTTGATTTTTTTACCACATTGTTTAAAATCATTATCAGTGAATTGTCATTTTCAAAGTAATATTAATATCTATGTAAATGCACTTGGTAGTGGTATTAGAAATAAGATAGTATGAGGGAGTAACGGTGGTAAAAATATTGATGCTTTTGATGAGGATATTTGATGAGAGTGCTTTTTTGTACCAATAATTGAAACAACAGTTAATTACATCTAAACAGCTCTTGAGAGATTGTTATGATCTGCTATATTATTTGTAATATAAATATTATTTATGTTTGATTGGTTAGCCTCTGTAATCCTTGTCATTGAGTAATTATATTATATAATGACATCCCTCTAATTAATGGTATTGTGAACAAATATGGGTAAAGATATGGATGTAGTGGGGCGTGAATGGTGGCAGCATCCATGACCTTCAGGATGTATTGATCGACATCATAGACCTATGAACGTGTAGATGCTTGAACAGTTTGGGAGACAGTTCTGCATTTTTGATGTTTCCGTTTTATGCTGTTATGTTTCTCAACTTAGCGTTTTCACCTGGATGAAAATACTGACCATTATCTGTGCACTTCAATAATTCTCAGCGTTTAATTTAATTAACCACTACTGATTAATACATGTTGATAGTAATGGTGGAAGTGTGTATTTGTATAAGTTGCTTATTACTTACAGAATATCAGTGTAATACAATACAGAAAATCTGTGTAATACAAATTCACACTTGTAATATAACTTTATTATTATTATTATTATTATTATTATTATTATTATTATTATTATTATTATAATTATTATACTAAATTATTATTTTGACTTGTTCAGTGGTTGTGTTGTGTATTTCCAGAACCTACTGCTGGAAGAAGGAGAAGAGTATGCCGTGATGCTGTACACATGGAGGTGTTGTTCCAGGGCAATTCCTCAGGTATGCGGCATAGTGTGTTTGAGTTACAGCAACTGGACAATTCCTTGTTAAGCAGCAGTCTTTGTTTGAAGATTTGTAGACGCACATTTCTCCCTAAAACAAGGATATAAATGAAACAATGACAGTTTGTAAATGGAGTTAAGAAAAGATTTAACTTGTCAAAATTTAAGTGCAGATAATAATAATAATAATAATAATAATAATAATAATAATAATAATAATAATAGAGTATTCAAATATGCTTAATCATTAACAATGCCCTAAGCGCTAACAAAGTTGACACAACAAAAAGAAAGCATACAAGCTATTCGAAGGACAAAGACAATCATTCAGCACATACTCTCATTATGCTAATATACAGAAAGCAATTACTAACAGTCAATCATGGGCTATCAAGTCAACATATTAGACAAAGCAACATTATCACATATCACATCATAAATCCTATATAATATACTGAAAGATACTTGTAGTAGTAGTAGTAGTAGTTGTTCTTTCAAGCCATTTGGCTCATAGGGCCAGAGCTTATTCCAGTTTCAGTAGCATGGAACGGACAGTGACAGATTTTATCCAGCACTTCCTGAATAAAATGTGTGTCTATTGCAGAGTACTTTCCAGCTGAAGCTGTACTTATTTTCACCGGAGTTGTGTGAAACAACAGGCGTACATTTTTTCTTTAAGGAAAAACACATTGCCACTGATGGGCTTTGAACCCAGTACCTCTTGATCCATAGTCCAATGCTCTATCCGTTAAGCCACTGCGCCTTTAGATATTGTATACATATTGCTCTCGGCCCATAATGGCAGGTTTGTTTGTGTTGATCTCTGTCAGTCTATGAGGAAATGTATGATTGACATCCTTTTAATTTTCTATTAGTATATAAATAGACTGACTTATACTTGCTCGGAATACTTGATTGTTGAATCAGAGGCACACGGTGTACGGTGTCCTATTCTATCTCTTCCTACTCCTCCTACCCCACCTCACCACCCGTCGCCTGGTGTTTTGCTAATTCATATTGTGTGTGATCTTAATCTTAATGCTGTTTTTATATTTTTCATCAGGTGAAAAGCAACGAGCAGGAAAATAGAACAGAGATCTATCAGAAGACCGTGGAAGTACTTGAACCCCATGTCAACAAATTGATGCAGTTTATGTTCTTTCAGGTAATATGGATGTTAAGAGGATATTAGCCATGTATGCTTGGCTATTCAACCTTTACAGCAGGGGTTAGCGAGCTGTTTAGATCCCTGACACCTTCATGGAATTCTCGATCTCTCATCTACCCCCATCATGTACATAACCAGATGTTGACACAAGACAAATTGGCATTACATCTGTGCGTGGCAAGAGTGGCTGACCTCTCAGAGTGTTGTTTTAGTCTAAAGGAAAAGAGATAGAACATGAACATGTTCATGATTGTCTGAAGCAATCTCCCTGACACAAAAATATCAAATTATAGGCTGCCTTTTAACTTTCACCCATGAGTGCTGGACTGCAGACCGGAAGGTACCGGGTTTTTCCTTAAGCAAAAGGATTTTACCCTGTTGCTTCACCCAACCCAGGTAAATATGGGTACAGCTTCGCCTGGAAAGTGTTTTGTGATAGACTAGTGTCCTATTAAAAAAATGATGGATAAAATCTGTCACTGTCCACTTCATTCAGCTGAAACTGGGATAAGCTCCAGTCTTATGAGCCAAATAGCTTGAAAAGATTGCTTCTATTTTTTTTTAACCTTCAAGACATTTAGTAGTGCCCCTTGGATAGCTGCATCGGCTCCAGGGATTTTTGGCTCCACCATTTTGCCAACTCCTGCTTTGCAGCATTTCATCAAATTTTTGTCCATCGCTGCTAAAGAGCAAAATATTGAAGTAGCACTCCTTGTTGGCTGTTTTGATACTATGAATTGCTTTCCTCTGAGATTTGGGGATATTATGCACAGTATCTAACTACAACATTGAAATTTGAGCCGCTGTATTTAATTTCCTCTCCTCCTCCTCCACTTCCTCCTCCTCCTCCTCCTTCTCCTTTTTCTCCTCCTCCTTTTGATATAACACCAGGCTGACTGTTTTAGTGTACCATTTCATTATCATAGCATACCAAATGCTTTTGACAATATTCCAATTTTATGGGCGCTCCAGTTTTGCATTTTCTAGGAAATTAAAAGGATAGGAGTAGAATATTTAATTAAACGTACAGATGTTTTATATGGAGTAGATGTGATTGGGTAATGGCACCTAAATATTCTTCTTTCAAATTTCATCTGCCACAGTTTTTAACATAAGGAAATTCTATGATAAAATCTCCTTCTTGACCACTTCTCCGCCAACCCGACTTTGAGCTTTGAGTAGTTATTGAAATTTCTTCTCATCCAAGTCATTGTGTAATCTACTAGTAGAAATGAGTTGAGCTAGATTCTCTTCCAGTTTGTAGAGGGGCATTACAAAAAAAGAATAAGATTTTAGGTGTTACACTATAATATGTAAGAAATAAAGTTATAAATCTTGTGAGAATTACAGTAACACATTAAAGCAGAAATGTGGGCTGAGAGTAGAAGTTGGTTGTAAGTCACTCCTGTAAAAGTGCATTATAGCATGACATAGCACAATCTAGAAGCATAAGTCACAGTCATGATGAACATCATTGGCCTCAACTAAGTAACATTATCATCATCATCATCATCATCATCTGAGGCATTTTTTTTGGTTGTCTCTGCTTAAGGGTTAATCCAAGACACTACGGATATACATATACATATAGATATAGCGCTTTAGGGGTCTCTTTCTCATTTGGGGGTCTCTGTGGTGTAGTGGTTAAGACATTAGCCTCAGAAGATGAAGGTCGCGGGTTCGAGCCCGGGTTCACCCGAGATTTTTTTTCAGTTTTCTCTGGCCCTGGCTCATATGCAGTCACCTTGTTCTATTGGTAACAGACGTTTAAAACGTAGGTCCCACCTCTTATATAACTTTAAAATATGTTGAAAGGGGTGTAAAACTCAAGTCAAACTCAAACTCTTTCTCATTTGTTTTTGAGCAAATATTTTATGGCCGGAAGCCGTTCCTGATTCCACCAGATTTTTCTAATAGACTACAAATGTCTTGGCTTTTGCCTTTCCAAATATCGGCTTTTACAACATGTTGGATATGTACTCTCACTATATTTATGCCAGTGAGGCCAGTGAAGCTGTGAACAATTTATGAACTCTGAAGTCTTGCCATGGTGAATTAGTATTGGTTTGGGCATTGGTTCAAGTTGTGAGATGAAACGTAAACTGGTGTTTTCAATATGATCTGTACTGGAGCGAAAATATTTTTTTCTGACAAAAAAAAAACGAGTTTCCAAATCAATGTAATTTCTGATGTATGCAGCTTTGATTGTTACATGTGTGATCATCTGACTTATTAGAATAACTCTGCTCTGCAGTTAAGTGTATCACTTCTTTGTGTTATGAATTAATGCAGTGTTGCATGGTTCTTTTTTATTACAATGGTGGAAGCTTGACTGCTAGTTGTTACCTATGATGTCATTGTCATAACTGCTATTCAGAAAAAGGCCATAGACCAATTTTGTGAAGAGGTGAAGCGATTGTGTCACAAGGAAAAGCGTGCCGACTTTGTGTCGGAGGCGTACCTGCTGACCCTCGGAAAGCTCATCAACATGTTTGCTGAACTCGACGAGCTGAAGAACATGAAGGCCAGTGTGCGCAATGACTACTCAGCCTACAGGCGGTAATTTGATTGATCTTTGTTTGTGATGACTTTACTAGACCCAGTTTTTACTGGTCCTGGCAATAGCAATCTGTGCTCGGGGCAAAAGACAGCTTGATGCAGGTCTGGGAATTTCACAAGCATAAATATAATATGGCTTGTCTTACTGCATTGAATTCTGAGCTCATTTGCCGCTTAATGGCATCAGGGTTTTTATAAGATAAATAGTGAGTGCTGGAGAGAGCTTGTCAGTTGTGCTTTGTTTTAACATTTTAACAATGTCTTTTTCGTGGAAGAATAATTTAACGAAGACTTTCGTCAGAATTTTTTCACTCACAACAGACCAGAGCTGACTGCATTCACTGTTTGTCTACAACTCTGATTTTCAGTTCAGAATACTTTGTCCAGATAAGACCAGTCATATAATGTATTTTCTTGGAACAAAATAGAACATTTCATGATGCTACATTTCTTGCCTTTGAGAAGTCCGTCTTATATTTTTGTGACCAGCATCCGCTGTCTTCTGCTTCTATTGTGTCACGTTTTTTAATATTAGTTTTCAAACACATAGACCTCACATGTGGGCATTTCTAAACTCTTGTTTTTCTAACACCTGAACACTTTGACCCAATCCTTTCTGACAGGAAAGAGCCATTGAGCGTGTCTGTGGAGAGGTGAAGCGTTTGTGTCACAGGGGCGCAAAAAATGACTTTGTGTCCGAGGCCTACCTGCTTACTTTGGGCAAATTGCTCAACATGTTTGCCGTGTTAAACGAGCTAACCAACATGAAAGCGAGTGTGAATAATGATTTTGCTGTGTACAAACGGTAAAGGCAGGAATTTTGGACGTAGATTTTAGCGCTTCCTCTTATTTCCCATACCACATACACACTTGCTTTATTCATACTGCAATGTCGCCTTATTTCCATCTTCAAACAAGTCTTTGGTGCATGTCAAACAAACTCTTGAGTAACTTTATATGACTCCAGTGATGAGAGCTAGTAACTGATAATCAACAATATGCAACCATAGAGAGCTTCTAGTGTTTCGTGTAATATTTAGGGCTTCTTCCTGGTTTTACAAGGAATACATCCATTAACCTCAATACTTTAAACAAAAAAAAGCAACTAAAACATAGCAGTAATTAAATCAAAAGAGTCTGCAAAAAATAAATGTGCTCTTCTGCCTTGTATATTTTTCTATTCTATCCAATTACTTTTCTAACGTCTTCAGCTTTTCTCACCTTCACTATACGTGCTTCTGCAACACTCATATGGACTTCCTTACCGTGTCCTGACGAAACCAGAGGCACTTAAGATAATACGTCACATCTTCCCAGTCAGAATGGAATTAGAAATAGGATCTGCACTGCGTCACACCCAGTCTCTGCTGCCTTCCTTGGAGAAGGAGATCTGCACCCATAAATATTTCAAAACTGCACCGATAATAGAAAAACGATGTGTCTCGTGGCTACGTATTGTGGAGTAAAAATCTGTACTCATCACTGTATTTAGCTGTGTGAGAGACAAGAAGGGAGGGGTGGGAGATTTCAAGGTCACACCTGTAACCCTGTATCTTGCACATTACTGTTGTTGATCTCTGGCAGTGTGTTAGAAATATCTCTTATCTAGAACAATTATTTTTATAAAGACTAGACCTAAAAGTGCTATTTTATAAAAACTGCCCCGAATCAGATGCAGTAAAGGAGATGGGATATTGCAAAGTCTTTAAATTACCATAGAGCTAAGCAGAATATATTGCTGACCTGGTGTGCAGTATACCCTTCTCTCCTTCCTGTCTTACTCACAAATACTCACTCTTGCGCGCGCACATTCCCCCCACCCCCAGTCCCCGCAACCACAACCCCCCCCCCCCCACCACACACACACAGTTACGTGTCACACACACACAGTTAATTGCCAACCAGTTCAGTTTTTATGATAAACCGAGTATCTCTATATGCCATCTACCATTTATTATGTAATTAATACAATTTGTTCCTTAGACCTGATAGTAGGGATCTACTTTGTGCACCCAGTACTTGTAGTAAGGTCAGGTTCTACATGTAGCATGCTAAAGCTGGAATACATATTTATTTTCCTTCTCATTTGCCCCTTCTCCTTGCAGGTGCTGGTGGGAATGTTTCCTATGCATTAATCTACCCATACATCTACACTATTTCCATGTGTTTTTGTACAGTCAAATACATTTGTGTCGACTTTGTGAAACTCAGTTGATTGTGTTTGCTTGTTTTCATATAAAAATTGTCATATTACAGAAGGAGGCAGCTTCCAACCCTTATAATTATTTTTCGAAATTTTGACCAATGTGAAAATATGTTCCGTAGCTTTTGATATACTGTTTCAAAAGGCTTTTCGGCACAGAGAATAGTAACATTTTAGCAAATTTCCATTTTATAGCAAGAACAGTGGCTGTAAACTTTTTAATGCTACATAGATCTACTTATATACTCAGCATATATTAAAAAATAACCCATCCCTATAGCAGTATATTGATTATGATAGTTTGTTATGGATCTTTGGATCTAAATGACATGCAGTTTGCACCGATAATGCCTGTCACTTGTCATGCCCTACAACTGGGTTGTCCTAACTCTCACAATATCAGTAGTCGACGGACTGTGCTGTGAACCGGGGCATACTGCTACTATACCCTAAAGTAAACTAGCTAGGGATGCACGGAACAGATATTTGCAGTTGTCAAGATGCGTATATATCGGTCCTGAGAGAGTATTTTCATATCAATGTTCGTCTTACATCGTAGTAATGGTCACCAAGATGAGTTATACTGTAAAGATATGATGAATATGTTTATATGTTTATGTACAGATATATCACATAATTTATGAAACTGGGACTGATGGACCAAGCATATATAACCTGAACCAGTTTCTTTTGTGTTCAAATGTTGGCTCGGGCTTCTTTCTAATATGGATTTCTCTGGAGAGCTTCTGTGTCATGTGATTTCAGGAATATCTCTTATACCAGCCAGAATCCAGGGTGTATTTCATCTTGATGTGGCAGTTTTTTATGTCTTACACTTTCATTATCGTTCCCTTTCCGTATCGCACGCAAGCAAGCTACTGAGTTTGTGTACATAGGGTTTGCTGGATTAGAGTCAGGTTTTTCTTGTTATGCGTGTGTTGACATGAACAGATTTTGGTTCCAATAGGAATGTTTTTAACCAAGAAGGCTTGGGTCAAATGAGCAGCACCTTCCCTTACAACCCCTGCCACTCCTTCAGAGATCATTATCCTAAAAGAAATCATGTGACGATTCAAATTTTTCTTTTTTATGTTTTTGTTTTGTTTTATTTACAAACATGCACCTAGTTTGGTACATCAACCCTTTTTTTTTCAGTTTTCAAACTCCTTTCGTTTTAACAATTTTGTTTTTGCACAATGAAATATTTTCCCCCTTATCTTTTGAATAGAGGTAAATTTCCATTTTCTCCATTTTTTTCCCCACCATTTTCATCATCACTTTTACTTAATTCCTTGGTTTTCTTTAGAATTTATTTTTAAATAATAAAAACAAAATACGTAAATTCGGTCCTCGTTTAGGCCATGTTCATGAAGTCAGTGGCAGCTTTACTAACTCCCTTTGTAAGCGGATATTACCTCAGCCATAACCATAACATCAATGTAATCAATTTTATCAAACTTACTCGTGTTTTGTCTATAGTTTTCCTGGTAGAATGTTTAAGGATTTTCAAAAATGCTTTCAGATGTTGTGTGAATTTCTGTTGTGCCGACTGCACTGCAATAGAAATGAATGGAGTAATATTGTGTAAAAGAGCACAATGTCTGTAAAATTTAATCTGAGGTTTATACTTTAAAAAGTATATGCAACTTTTTTCCTGTTATTTCTTAATATTGACTTATTTTATAAATATATGTTAAAAGTGTGATTTTCAAATTAAGTTCTCTTGTTCAATTTTTTTTTATACTGTTGCTGAGGATTTAAATGTTTATAAGAAAAGTGTTTTTCTCCAAGTTTCTGTCACTTTATTGTTTCTTATAATAAAAGGAATATATGTAACATTGTTTTTCCAGATTTATTATTGTTGATTCGAACCTACATATGCCTAAGGGACTGACTCATTGTTATTCTCCATGTCTCCTCTAGGGCGGCACAGTTTTTGAAGGTCATGGCTGACCAGCAAGCGATGCAAGACTCACAAAACCTTTCCATGAACTTAGCCACACAGAACAAGATCAGGGATACACTCAAGTCCAGACTGGCAGAGATACAGGTATGTGAATAATAATAATAATAAAACCAATAATAATAATAATAATAATAATAATAACAATAATAATAACAATAATAATAATAATAACAATAACAATAACAATAATAATAATAAATTGAATTTATATAGCACCATTCCCAGAAACTAGCTTGGTAAGGAGAGTTACAGAGACGTAAAATGTTATACATTCGCTTGAGAGATGGATTCAATAAATAGGTAGATGGATTGGTTAGTTGAAGGATTGACTGACAGATAGACTGAAATGCAGTTAGGTAGAAGGAAGTACAAATATGTTTGAATACAGGATTGAAAATTTGAAAGGGGGGTTACAAGGATAATAGACTAGTAAAACTGGGTAACATGTTTACAGTAGCAAGGAAATTATAATAGTTCCAAACTTACAGTTATTATATTTACATTTACAATTATGTTTGAATACAGGATTGAAAATTTGAAAGAGGGGTTAGAAGGATAATAGACTAGTAAAACTGGGGTAACATGGTTACATTAGCAAGAAAATAGTTCCTAACTTACAGTTATTATCTTTACATTTATGTTTTGCTATACAAGTGCTCGCTATTTTGTCACTGAAGTGTAGTCTTTCTACCCTGTTCACTTATTGTCAAAATTAAAAAAAAAAGTAGATATGGATGCTTGGTAAGTTGTTCAGGTGCTCCAGAAAACAGTAATTTTCCAAACTTGTGTAGCCATATTAGCCACTGCTTGTATGTGTGCTCTGGGATAATAATGTTACTGAGTGTGAACGAATACAATATCAGTGCCCATTTTCACTTAAACTCAGCCAAGAACTCACTCCACAAGTGTCCGTCTACTTGCACATACTTTATGCTGCTGCTAAAGCATGTTGGCATCATCATAATATGTTTTCTTAAGCTGTTGTGCTTAGTTATAGGAGTTATCTGAAAGACACCGCACATCTTATTAGGGTTGTATTTCTCCTTTGTTTCAGAACAAAGGTATTATGGCCAATTGCCCTTCCAACGAGATTGATATAGACTATGGGTGTCTTGGTTTTCATCTTCCAAAAACTTTGCTTTTTCGATGATATGCTGTCTCACTATTCTATGCTGGTGAGACACAGCAGTATCAAACTAGATATATATCAAATAGTGTTATTACAATGAAGGCGCATGATGAGTTTATCTTTCTGAATATGGATTTTCCTGTTCTAGGGCTATGATGAGCTTCTAGCAGATGTGGTCAACATCTGTCTGATGATGTATGAGAAGGATATGTACCTGGAACCAACAGAGAAACATATGCTGGTTAAGGTATGTCGTGCTGTGTGTGTGTGTGTGTGTGTGTGTGTGTGTGTGTGTGTCTGTGTCTGTGTGTGTGTGTCCGTGTGTGTGTGTCTGTGTGTGTGTGTGTCTGTGTGGGTTTGTGTGTGTGTGTGTGTGTGTGTGTGTGTGTGTGTGTGTGTGTGTGTGTGTGTGTGTGTGTGGGTTTGTGTGTGTGTGTGTGTGTGTGTGTGTGTGTGTGTGTGTGTGTGTGTGTGTGTGTGTGTGTGCAGCAACATAGATGTAACACATTGATAATGTATTGGGCCCTATGCCCTATGTGTCGAGCTGGTCGTAACTCTAAGAATAGATTTAAGTAGGTCAGTGCGAATGTTGTGTCGAAATTTGGTAAACGCACATTTCGCTGACGTAAGGTGCGCAATGTAATAGTTGGGGATTTATTTCTAGATCATTCTGGGATCGTAGAGAATTCAGTGGGCGGTGCGGGGAAAGTCGAGAAGTTTTGAGAGTATGTACATCTGCATATAAACAGGTGAATGAGAGTCCAGTCAGGTCAGTCAGTCAGTGAGAGTGAAGGAGCCAGTCCACAGTGTGTGATAGTGATTCGGTTATTTTATTTCAGCCAGCATTTTTGATATTGCGAGTAAAGTGAAATTTGTTAAAGTTCGTTTCTTATTATGTTATTCCATTAGTCTCCAGTGTTTATCGAGCGTCGTATCAGATCTAGATACAACATCGGCGTATTCTGTTCTTTACCCTTCCGCTCTGCAATAGGTGGCTCATATGCCTCTGACTGGAGGCTCTCAACAGGTGAAGTACGAAAAGCTCCCAGGGAGAGGCGAAGGCCCTGATTTCGGATCGGGTCCAACATTTTAAGTTTGGACCTGCTGGCTGAGCCATATATATATGACACGCGTATTCCAGCTTTGAGCGGACAAGAGAACGATATAGGTGGAGGAGGTGCGCTGTGTCTCCTCCCCACTCTGGATTGAATAGAATTTTTAGGACGTTTAAAGCACTCTGACACCGGATACGGGGATCTTTAATGTGGGCAAGAAACGTTACACGCTTGTCGAAACTGACGCCTAGGAAACGAGCCTGTTCTTTAAACGGCAGACGACTGCGGTTGGGGTCTATGTCAGGTTCTCGAACACACGAAGTCTTCTGACAGAAATAGACTCCCACAGTCTTGTGGGGCAGAAACCTAAAACCTATTTCGTCTTCCCATCTCTGCAGAAGACCCAATTGTTTTTGTAGTTGTCTCTCGATGACATCGATCTTGGCATTAGACCTGCAGCAAATCAAGAAATCGTCAACGTATAAGGAACTGTGGACGTTTTTACCTAGTCCTTTGGAAATAGAATTAATTTTTATTTCAAATAGGAGTAGGGAAAGGGTGCTACCCTGAGGAATACCTTCCTCCTGGTGGTGTTCATCAGATACAATGGATCCGATGCGGACTTTGTAAGAACGATCGTTTAAAAAATTTTCAACAAAATATGGTAGGTGGCCTCTAAGGCCCAGGTCGTGCAGGTCTCTCAGGATGCCGTGTTTCCATGCCGTGCCGAATGCCTTTTCCAGGTCGAAAAAGATGGCTACTACGTGTAGTTTGTTTGTAAAGGTATCTCGGATGTATGTTTCGAGTCTGACCAGATGGTCCATGGTCGAGCGTGTTTTTCGAAAGTCATATTGAATGTTTGAGAATGAATTTGTGGTGTCAAGAAACCACATTAGGCGTTTATTGACCAGCTTCTCCATTACCTTACAGAGGCAGCTGGTCAGGGATATGGGTCTGTAGTGTGATGGGTGTGTGTGGTCTTTGTGTGGCTTAGGGATGGGGATGACAGTGACATGGCGCCAACTGTCCGGAGAAATGTGTGTGTCTGCCAATAATGATTATAAATGTCTAAAGGTAAAGGGTGTGTTTCTGTAGGGAGGTGTTTCAGAATGTTGTTGTGTATGGCGTCAAGACGCGGCACTGTGTTGCTCAGGTCTGAGATAGCTGTGTTTAATTCCAGAAGTGTGAATGGGCTATTGTATGTTTCTTTATTTAGGGATCCGAAATCAGGGGGAGTTCTTTCTTGGGACTTTTTGA
>JAUEKS010323698.1:0-19584 GCA_031762815.1 Tylodina fungina | reverse complement strand
ATTATTAGATCTATTAGGGCCTATTATCACTGGATTCATAAGCTGCAAAAGAGACGGGACCGCACTGGGTAAGTAGTTCCGATTCTAGATCTAGATCTAACTAAATCTATCTGCGGTCCCTTCTAGTCGTTTGTTTATATGTCCGCCATGATGAACACCGAGACTTCAGTATCGATATCGATACAAATAGATCTAGATCTACATGTATCGGTATCGATACCTAAGATGTGGTATCAGCCCATCACTAGAAATCTAGATCTACCGGATGAATGCCAGATTGATGCATGACGACCTTTTGATGTTTCGTCTTTTTTTTTTTTGTCGCATTACAATGATTAGATCTAGAAATCTAGATTCTAGATCTAGACTAGTAAATTATCATTAATTATGTAATAACCGTGATAGGACTTTCCTTACCTTATGGCGCCGGGTACCACTGGGATAAGTGGAGAATGATGCACATTTTAGGTAGGCCTATCGATACGATACATGAGGAGAGTTTCGATGCCGATACCGAAGTCTCGGGTGTTCATCATGGCGGATACAAACCAGAAGGGAAGGACCGCAGATAGTAAGGATTACCAGATACTTAGGCCTACTTGATACTTGATGGATATGGCTGTATGGATTAGGCTATTCGCCTGTCAGCCGATCTTTTCTATGGATCTAATAGCTAGCTAGTAAAATCCTTCCTCATTGACTACACAATGGGGCATGCGCTGGTGTGTAGGGTTTTTGGGACCATTCGGAATCCTCGCAGAATTTGTAGTTCTCTCAATGTTTGTTTCTTCACTATGAGCCTATGCGAATAGAAAATGACTGGAACAGCCTGCCAGAGACAGTGGTTGAAGCACCTTCCTTAAACACTTTCAAACACAAATTGGATAAATACTGGGCTGATAATATCTATGATACTCCTACTTTATAAGCTAAATTACGAGTGCTCCCGCTTACATGTGCATATGTAAAGTCAATCTCAATGTTAACTAGTATGAGAATAAGTTATGATCGGCTACAGGTTTACAGACCTACAAAAGCCGTACAGGATGATGATGATGATGATGATGATGATGATGATGATTGTCTGGATCCTGTTTTTAAAGACATTGAGAGAAGGAGCGGATACTACTTGTTCTGGCAGTGAGTTCCAAGCACAAGCATTGATAATTCTGACACAAAGTTCAGTCTAAGTTTGGTGGCTACTCTTGGCTTTTTTAGTTTCAGGCTGTGGCCATGAGTGGATGACTGGTGGTCTCCTGACACTTTGTAGATCCCCGTTAGGTATTTGTAGCATTCTATCATGTCGTTTCTGGCTCTCCTAGATCTATAATACAGAGAGGGAAGATTCAGCTTTTTGAGTCGTTCCTCGTATCTCAGGTTTTTCAGCTCAGGAATCATCTTTGTAACTCTGTGCTGTACTCTTTCACGTTGCTGTTCGTCTCCCTTGTATTGGGGATGCCAGACCACATTGCCATACTCCATATGGGGACGGACGATGGATTTGTACATGATCGGAAGCGAGTCACTGTCAAGCACTGTGAAACCGCAACGAAGAAGTGCAAGCAACTTATTGGCCTTCTCTACCTGTATACTGACATGCATGCTAAATGTCAGGTCCCAATCAACATTCACTCCTAGATCCTTTTCCATCTGCACAGCCTCCAGTATGATGCATTTGTCATTTGATCTCATGTGGTAGTCTCTTTGGTCACAATATTTTCCAAGATGCATAACTTTGCACTTTTCAGCATTGAAACGCAGCTGACCAAATGTCGGACCAGAGCTGGAGCTTCACCAAATCCTCCTGAAGCATGTCTGAGTGTTCTGGGACTTTTGCAAAGATTTTTATGCCGTCTGCAAACACAAAAGCGGTAGAGTGGACAGTATCAGGGAAATCGTTGACAAAGCACACAAACAGAAATGGACCCAACACGCTTCCTTGTGGAATACCTGATTTTACAGCCCCCCCAAGCTGATTCTGCTCCGTTCATTGTCACACACTGCTCTCTAGCAGTCAGGAAGTCTAGTATCCACTTGTGTAGGCTACCCTCATTCCATATCCTTTCAGTTTCTTCATTAAACTATTATAGGGTACAGTATCAAATGCCTTAGCAAAATCTAAGTAGTGTCGACACTGCCGTCTTCTTCGAGTTCTGATGTCCAAATATCAAGCACAGTGAGTAATTTGTTGAGCAACTCCTTCCGCTTATAAATCCATGTTGGCAGTCACTGAAGAGATTGTTCTGGGTAAAGTGGTCAATAAGTCGATCCCTGATGATGGACTCTAGTACCTCTAGTATCTCTAGTATCTCTAGATCTGGATCTAGTTTCTAAATCTACAATAGGCCCTACCAGCTAGATAGAAAGATCATCTCCAGTCCAGTAGAAGTAGAAGAGTTCAGATCAAAAGCTCAATCTAGATCTAGACATTACCACTAGGGAATGTATTCTATACATTGACACCACTTCACTTTAACTTGCATGCTGCATTCTCATTATGGCTCATTGCCAGTATGAAACTTGCTTCGTCTGCAATATGGTTTAGATCCAAGACCTAGTCTACCTTGAACCATTGCCAAGGCCAGTCAGGTGGTTTCTCTTATGATTCAGGAGGAAGCTAACAATTGAGGGTTAAAACGATGTTGAAGGTCCCATGTTTTTCCTTCCAACTAACTTACTTCAAAACAGTACATGTACGCCTATATAAATGAAATACTGCTTCCTTTGTATTCATCCTCTCAACTGTTAATCACACCATAACCCAGTGCTCAAACTAAACAGATGCTGACCTGGCATCCGTAACATGGCATTCCTAAGACAGACCCTACTAGATCTGGTCTTAACAACTGCTTTGAACTTGGCTGAATCATAGATTCAAACAATAAATTTTCAGCGCAGTGAGCCTCTATGCATACAAAAAAGTACGGTAGCTGCCCTATATAGAGTAACGTCACCTCTGCTTGAGATGGCCCCTTGATGGATACAGTGGAAGTCGGATAAAATGAGGTCGTTGGGACCGGCTCTAGGATCTCGTATGAGACCTCTCGTTGAATGCAATGTTAGCGAGGCGGCCTCAAAAATCAAGGGAAACAACTGTGTGATAATAATAATTCCATGGGTTATTTCAACGGCATCAATAATTTGCAGTTAAACTTCAAATGACAGGCATTTGCACTTCGTGAGTATTGAAGAAGCCATCTCATCGATACGGTACAGTTGCGAGATCCAGATCTAGTTCAGACTCAGACGCAGTTGACAGCGAGACTGACCACATGTAATTAGATTCTAACGAGACTGAGTAAATGTGGTCTTGTGTCTGTGACTCAAACTGATTTTCATTGGTCCAGAGCTAAGACCTTCTGACCACTGACTGCACAGCCTCGCCTTGTCTTGCCTTTGCTTCCCCACCAAACACACGCACACAGACAGCCTTGCCTCGTCTCCCTTCACAGCCACGCATTGCTTTCCAAACACGAACACACCTACACACAGTGACTAGTTACACAACAGTGTACAGTGTTCGAAGGCAAAGACTACTCTGTTCTAGAAACCCTTGTGAGAGAGAGAGAGAGAGAGAGAGAGAGAGAGAGAGAGAGAGAGAGAGAGAGAGAGAGAGAGAGCGAGAAGGGGAGAAAAAGGGGGGGGGGGGAGCGAGAAAGGGTTTGGCAAGGGGGGCACCCGTAAGCACACACAATGACTTTACGAGGGATAGGTCATTCTTTCGTTGACCAATATGTCCTCGTATGAGATTTTTCCCGTGGCGAGTCCTCTTTGAATGCGCCTTTTTTTTTACAAAGAGAAAGTAGGAGGAGAAACGGGGATTTCTTATGTCCCCGATGTAGCCGACCTCTCGTCGTGTCCGATATCGTTGAATGCGGCACCCACTGTACTTGCTTCTCATTTTTTTAAAGGCTGTCGTTATTCCTACCCCGGGTGCGAATAAAATGAAGTATGGAAGTTACTGAAAGGACTGGACATGAAGCAGGAGGACCGGATGGCGTCCCACCAAGCATCCTTTCACAAGCCGCAAATGAACTAGCTGAACCCTTGACTTTCCTCTTCAACAAATCATTACAAACAATTAACAGGAAAATTACCGGGAAAAGGGAAGATAGCATAAGTATCTCCAACATTTAGAAAGGGAAGCAAAGCTTTGGTGAACAACTAAAGACCAGTGAGTCTCACGTGTGTTGTCTGCAAGATTATGGAGAAAACAGTCAGAGATCTAGAGTGTAGAAGCACCTGGTGGAGAATGACCTCATCTCAAAACATCAACACGGTTTTGTTCCTGGGCGTTCATGTTCAATCCAAGTACTGGAGGCATTAGATGCATGGACTACAACTCTGGATGAAGGCGGTACAGTAGACGTGGTGTACATGGACTTCCAGAAGGCATTTGATTCCGTT
Organism: Tylodina fungina; assembly: GCA_031762815.1. Classification (NCBI taxonomy): domain Eukaryota; kingdom Metazoa; phylum Mollusca; class Gastropoda; order Umbraculida; family Tylodinidae; genus Tylodina; species Tylodina fungina. The sequence goes on along the minus strand of JAUEKS010323698.1, from coordinate 15,177 downwards.
CGTTCCACACAGACGTTTGATCAGGAAACTAGAAGCGATGGGAATTCAAGGGAGGGTATTGATTTGGATGGAGGCTTTTCTGTCTAACCACAGATAGCGAGTTGTTATCAATGGTTCAAGATTCCAGGAAGCAGAAGTCACCAGTGGCATTCCACAAGGCTCAGTCTTGGGTCCCCTTCTGTTTGTAGCATTCATCAATGACCTACCAAGGGGTTTAACAACAAACGCAAAGATGTCCGCTGATGATACTAAACTCTACACCAGAAGCGACACAGACAATGGTCCACGAGACGGTCCGAAAAATGGCTGTTAGAATTTCACCCACAGAAATGCGTGCTGAAAGTTAGTACAGGAAAGGAAAACGATAATACCTACATGAACCAAAAGCTGACAAACTGAGAAACAACCAAAATAAAGCTAAAAACTACAGAAAAAGAAAAAGACTTAGGAGTGGTGATAGACCGTAACCTGACATTCAAGGACCATGTTGCGCAACAGACAGCAAAGGCTAATAAGATTGTTGGTCTCATTCGAAGATCATTTGACTATATGGCAGAAACCATGTTTGTGACACTTTTCAAGAGTTTAGTGAGACCTATACTTGAGTATGTACATTGCATATGGTAGCCCCATGAGAAAGGACTCTGTAGAGAAATCAAAGATGTCCAAAGAAGAGTGACGAGATTGTTGGGCCACTTAAAAGATAGACCATACCCAGAGAGATTGAGAAAGCTAAAAATGCCTTCACTGAAGTACCATCGACTACGCGGTGATATGATCGAAACTTTCAAATACTTGAATGGTTACTATGACACATAACGACCAGTGTTCCAGAAAACAGCAACTCAAGACCTGAGAGGACACTCCATGACACTGCAAAAACAGAGAAGCAGAATTGTGGCTAGAACCAACTATTTCAGCAATAGGATTAATAACCTTTGGAATAGCCTTCCTGAGGCCGTAGTAATGGCACCCTCAGTAAGATAGAGATAAGATAGATAAGATGGTTCCATTTACCGTACATGTACAATGATTTAGAATTAAAAGTAATAATAATAGCAATCACATACATACATGTACTTAATATTATATCAGTAGACGAGTTCAAGAGAGGACTTGATTACCACTGGAAAGATCTACCAACGACCTTCAACCCACGGTGTCGTGACTGACTTGCTGTAGCCTGCACACAATGCTAAACCAGTTATAAGAAAACAGATAGACGAACAGATCCTTTCAGAACCACAAACGATCTCAAAGTTAAAGTCAAAGAACATTTCTTATTCGCACCAGGCTGTTTCTACGCATGCATGGCGCGCAATAGCAGTGATTCACCCCGGATGCGAATAAGAAAATTTCTTGTTATTTTTCGCCCCCGGTTTGCAATCTCTGATTGTGTGACTTATTTGTTCTAGTCGGGAAATGGGTGTGTACAATAAAGTTGGAAATTGTTTATTTTATTTCAGGACCGGCATCCGAACATAGAAAGATCTGAAAATTGCTTAGGGATTTCCATATGTCTACGCTGCCTAGTGCCAGGTCTGCTGCAAGGTTTTAACAATCTGGACATAGTTGGCCAATAACATGAAGTAGATGCAGAAGAAGGAGTGGGTGCAGAGGAAGGGGCATGATGAACCTCAGACTAACAGGGGCTATCAGTGGAAATTGGAGGATCTGAAAATAAGCCTGGAGATGGAGGACGACAGACCTGAACAGGTGGAGGCAAAACCGAAGGAGAAGTAGGTGCAGAGAAAGTAAAGGGATATGGTGAACCTCAGCCTGGATGTAAACAGTAGATGTACTAGAGGATCGACAGAGGCTATCAGTGAAAATTGTATCCAAATCAATGAACGATAAACACTGGTTATTAAGTTATTGTCGAAAAACTGTAAACGAAGATACGAATGGCTGACGAATGAATAGCTAGTGGACAGTGGGAAGCCAGAGAAGAAAAACGCGTGAAATTAAATCTCTTGTGCATGCGCGAAGTGTAAAACGTGTGGGTTCTCACATCGAGCGTGATACGGGGGAAAAATGGGTGCAGATAAGAAAAATCTTATTCGCACCAGTGGTGGGAATAATCACTCCATTTTTTAAAACACCAAATTGGACTACTCTGACTGTTTGGAACTGTTCTGTGAACTACAGCAGAATTCCTTAAATTTGTTCTGTGAACTGTTGCAGAATTCCTTTGTATCTGTTGATTTGATTTAAATGCCAATTTTAGAATTTTAGATCACTTTAAAAAAAAATTAAATTCGAGTTCCAGCTATAGCAGATGCATGAGATGTCGCATGTTATAATCAGCCTCTGACTGTTTTCTTTGTTTTGACTTGGGATTTCGGCATACCTTCCCCTCGCGATTTGATATCTCAAGTCAACGGAAAGAAAAGCAAGTGTTGGCCATTTTATTTTTAAAATTAGACCTAGAATCTAGAGCCCAATAAAAATGAAATGAGCCTGGGACTGAGAGGAGGGCATGACAGGAGTTGATGGATGGGATGGAAGGAGTGGTGAATGATGGGTAGGGAAGGGAAGGAGAACTTTTTTCTTGGGACAGAGGAGGGTAGCAGAGGTAATGGACAGAGGTGCAGTGTCTCCATAATCCAACCATGACGGTTATTAGAAAGTTGCCATAAGTGTCCCAGGGTTAGAAATTTGGTTGTTAAACTGTACAGCATCTTCCAAGGGAGGCTTGCTGCTTATATGGAAAAGTAACTGTCACAGTTTTATGTTGAACATGTGAGTTTCAGTACCGGATAAATAAACAGGATAAGGTATCAAGAACCGGGTTCTTTACACTATTGTAAGGTAAAAGGTAAGAAATGTTTTCTCAAAGGACCTTTCACCTACTTGTTCTTTAGCCTGAGACACCATTAATGCATCTCCACACTGAAACCCCTTACTTTCATGTCCTGCTATTCCAGTTAGTTCGAAGATGGTTTAGGCTTCTCACATTTCCTGATCCAGTTGTCAATATCATTTCTAAGTAATCTAAGTACATGTCCAAGCCATTTTAATATGTAGCCTCCCACATAATAATAATTTACAAATCTGAATATTGTCCATAAGTTTAATATCTGCTCCAGAGTCACTATGCTGTGATCAGATGTTATTTTCAATTGCCATGTTTTACTTTATGTTCCCTTGACCATATAATAATTGTTGTTTTTCTTTTTTCTTCATATTTTATGCAGAGAGAATATGAATGGCTTACTTTCCTTGCCTGTGTTGTTGTGTTGAAGAACAGAAGACAAGGTAAAAAGCTTTTAAAGAGCTTTTATGTGAGACAATTTATTTCATTTGCAACACATGTGTACTTCATTTGATATTTAATTATGCAGAGGCCGTTAATGTAAATCAATTGTTCAGAAGAATTAATACTCATAGTGTGTTTCTTTTTATCATCATCATCATCAATAGTTTTTAGACGGTCACCCTTGATTTACATGCTCTGCACGGGATTATCTCTGTACAGTGAAGTGGAGTGAAGAGGATACTTTGAGTATGAAGGAGCAGGTCTCCACCACATTGCTCGGATGAAAAGAGCTGATCAACCTATGCCACTGACTAACCTGGTTGACTCCATACCAAACTAAAATGGTCAAAGAAAAATGACACTCCTTTTCTGTGCTACTACATCATTTGTTTTGAACTGCCATCAACTTTGCTGTAGAAATATGTCTGCTGTCTACCTTAGCCTCATCTAGTGCTGTGTTAGGGTACACACAAATATTTTTGTTTCGAAGTTGTACATTGTGTGAAATAACAGGGGTAAACTTTCTTGGTTAAAGAAAAATCGCATATACCGTCGGTGAGGCTCAAACCCAGTACATGTTAGTCTGCAATACAAGCTCTACCACCAGGCCACTGTCTCCCCCCCCCCCTCCCCACCCCCTCCACATACTCACGAATGACAGAGTTATGATTATAAATGATGTTGAACCACCATGGATGCAAACTGTTTACAAGTATCCTTTTCCAAAAAAAATTGAACATTTTCTTCATAAAATTGTATGACTTTTTGGCAAGGTTACGACTTGCTATTTTTAATTTTTGTTTTATCTCTCACTATTCCAGCCATCTTTGCTGAGTATGTTTCGACGGCTTGTCTTTTCACAAAGGCTCTCAGCATCATCTGCTTCTTCAATTACAGTGCAGCATATGCCATTCTTTATGTTCTCCTATGTCTCGGTAAGTTACATTTTTTTATTCACAATGTGAGTGTGAGTACATATTTTTTAATCTGTAAAAGAAAGAATAGACACTGAATGTAATATTTCTGGTATAAAATTGTATTGCAGCAGTCTGCCAGTACAGTTCAAATGTATTCGAAGTGCGATGAAAATACTGAGATATGACTGGAAGGTCATATGACTTTAAATATTTCCAACTTATTTCTTTTTATTAGCTCATGTTATGTTCCTGCCAAAGCCAATATATCGGGGACCAGAGAACATCATCTACTTTCGGGGACCCAATCTCTGTGTGAGTTCAGTATTGCAAATCTACATTCATATTTTCTCCCATGTTTTCATCAAGAAAAGTGAAATGTTGAATTCATTTGAAATAATTGCCATAAGTATTTACTTGCCTAATATTTCAATTCAGTTTTGGCCCTTTTTTCTCAGAACTTTGATTATTGATTGTGAGAATTAGAACTTGAAATAAACTGACTGGTAATGAAAATAAATTTTTCTTTTTATCTATCTTGAAAGTCAATGAAAGTCTTGTTTTTATTTATTGTGATGGATTGCTGGGTTTCATTTTCTCTTAGGAAGAAATTGAGAGAGACAAAAGAATTACCTGGTTGGTGACCTTTTATGTTGCATGGTCGCCAAAGTGTGTTAATTTTGCTCCGATCTTCTCAGAATTGTCAAATGAGTGAGTACCTGTGTGATTTAGTATGTTTTTGCCTAAATGATGTGAAAACAATCATGCTCTGATTTGAGATAAATATTCTCATATCCATTACACACACCATTTTAGGTACCGGTATATGACTTACAAATGCTTTTCTCTACAACTCAATAAGTATGCCCATTATTTTATAGCAACTTTTGAGATGAAACAAGTTTATGCTTTTTTCTGTCATTTTTGGTGGAAAAACAGCATTCTGATAGTATTCTTTTGGTATGTTTATTATTTAAAGCATTAACATTTTGAATGTTTATGCATTTCTTTTGTAAAGAAATTAAGCAGACAATGATTGTTGTGATATTAAATATTCTATTAATATTTATCAATCAAAATCAATCAAAGTGTTAGTGCCATTCTCCAATTCTTACAGGGTTAAGTCCATTGTGGTTGTTGTCCCGGGTTACAAGGGTTAGCCCAAATAAAACTAAGAATTTAATAACAATTAAGAAGAACATGTGAATTTTTAAAATGAAAATATTAATACGAATAAGAGAAAGAGTGAGCAATCACAAAACATTATTTCACTGAGATGTGTGCATTTATTAAGTACTGTTAGATTTGGCTGAATGGTGTAAATCAATAGAGACAAATACAAACCTTGAACATGCTGACATTGAGTAAAGTAGTTATCAGATGCACATAATGTCAGGCTTTCATCAACAAACATAGCCACTTTTGCTGCGAATGTGCTGGGATGAGTCAAAGAATGCCACATACATTGGTGACGTAGTATTGCAAAACATGCACATGTGACACTGGTGGACAAGGTTCTCAAGGATGATTACTGATTATAGCTGGCCAACAAAAAAAATGTTTGCTGAGAGCACTCTGAGGGTGTCTCATTGTCACTGGCTGGCCTCATGATATAAACACTGGTCAGTGATAATGATAATGATGACTGGAAGAAATTCATATGCTACCCTCGTACTGCTGTCATAACACCGCACAAGGATCAAATCCTAATAATGGTATTATCAAACAACAAATAGGGCAATTTCTGGAGCCTGACATGACATCCCTTTCGAACTTGACATCTTACTAACTTGCTGCAGATACAGCAATATATCTGAATTAATGTACAAAAAGACCTAGTGGATCTGGACTTTTTAGGGTTCACATGCTGCTCCGAGTCAGTTTGGTAAACCCCTCCTCCTCACCCATTCTATAGCTTCAGCCCATATGTCTCAGATGTATGAGTGAAACACCAGCCCAGTACGCCAGTGTCTGCACTTTATGCAAGCAGCATGCAACATGTCTCTCTCATCCATAAAGATATTGTTACAGCAGGAATCAAGAACATCAACTCATGATCATCTGATGGGTCTGCGGCATAAAACTAATACAACTGGTGTTTTTAATTGTCAGAGAAATATTGTTCCATCAAAATTGAATTATGAAACACATTCAATGCTATTGCCAGGAGACTTTTCCTGCAGCTGGCATTCCCAGAGCCAAATCCTTTACTGTGCGGCACAGAGACTTTTGTGCCAGTCTAGGCTAAAGCCCATTCGGATCTCCAGTTTTTGTGCACGGCATCATCCTTTTTTGTCAGCAATATTTTCTGCTGTCTGACTGTGTGGTGTCTAGGTATGTAATGCTAGGTGGACCTATTGGTGTCGTCACTGATAATGTGCAAGGAATTGTCCTGATGTGTGGACAAATTGATCCAGTAGTCAATCTGACCAAATGTGAGCTTATCCCCTGGAACATGAATACAAGGACATAGCCATCTCCGATCTCACCTCCACCTAGTGTTGCCTAAGTTCTTCAACAATGAGTCAATCTGAACTGCAACTACTCAGATTTTCTATCACAAGAAAGTTCATCCCCGCTGCGCTTGAGAAAAAGTGTGATACTCACCACTTGGTAATAGAAAGGCTTCCAACCTGCACACTTCTCTGACATGCGTTAGCAGTTACGAAATTCTTGAACATTCTACAACCTGTTCCTGCATGTCTGCTTCCAGACACCATATAGATCTAATTTATAGATTGTTTGGTGGCCTAGGAAATTCATGGAAAAATCAGAAAATACATGGAATAATCAGGAATTTCACAATTTAAGTTATTAATACCTATGTAAAGTCTGGAGATGGCGTAGTTTTCTGTAGGAAATGCCTAGATGAGGATGTGGAAAGGAGAGGTTGCAACTCTTGCAATGAATTGGCAAATTCTAAAAAAATTCGAAAAGCTGTACCTAGACAGGAGTGATTCATGGAAATATCTAATCTATTATCTATACCTTTGAAGGAGTGACAAGTGATAATGATGATGAATGTTTCGGGGAAAGGGCAGAAAAATTCAGCCTCTACTCAAGCCTTGTTTATAGATACCTCGAATTTTGTGACATCTGTCAGCCTGACTCTGCATTTACAATTATTGTAGACCCAGCATACACCTCACACTATATGCTGCTAGCTGTGAAAGAAATTTGGTACTAGTACTATGTTTTTTTAAGTATTGGAAGCCAAACACATTGAGTACCTTGTGGCCTATGATACAGCACACAGTACTTCCATCTTATTTTTGTCAGGCAAAATTTTGGTTAGGATATATAAAAATAATTTGGATGGAAGGTCTCTTCACAATGGGGATGACTCCAATTGAATGCTGCTACTGATCTATGCAACCATCACATTTCTATTCAAAGGTTTAGAACATGGAAGTATTAAAGTTGTGAATTTAATCTTACTGTAAAATTAAAAGTAGTGACTAAGTGAGCCTTCAAATGTTTCAATTGCTTTTGTGTTTTCTCTACAGTTACAGTTTAGAAAATTTGAAATTTGCAAAGATAGACATCTCAAGGTATCCTGCCATTGCTGAAAAGTAAGTAACAGATTTAAAAATGTTCTTAACTTTTTTCTAATCAAATTTAGTTTCTTGCATAGGTACATGCTCATAAAAATTAGACTCTTGCTAATTATATTCAGGTTGTCTGTCCTTCATATTGTAGAGTATTAAATTTTTAAAAAATTTAAAAATTGAATAAAATTTTTTTCCTTTTTTACACTATCTCCACAATTTATTCTTCTTCTTCTACATCCATGACCAGTAGTACAAATTGAATGGCAGTCTAGATGAAAATATAATACAGACTGCCGTTTTTCGTATGTGACCCTGTGTACCAAATCATTCTTCGTGAATCATATGTCCTCAGCATTTTAGGTAGTTAGGTTCCATGTTCATGTGGAAAGTGTCATTATGTCTTACGGAGATTAGTGGTTAATAAGGTAAAGGTGTAGTATTTTGCCCATATGGCAGTAAGTCATTTCAGAGATACTTTGAACCCATTGTACCATATAGTTCTAGCAGGGTGGTACCTAATGGAGGCCGGGCTGTGATGTAATCACAGTTCAGGGGGCTGCGTTAATCAATCAATCAATCAATCATGTGAATGTTAAAAATGGCTTTCTTTATCGATCATTCCTAAAATGTGTTGATGCCCACGTGGCTTACTTCATGTCTGATGTGGCATTGCAGTATACCACAGGGCAACACAATTCATTTGGAACCTCCAATCCACACCATGGACTCAATTCTATTGATTGTGTTTTCAGTCTGCTTTGAGAGTTGAAGACACATTCTTGTCACTTAAATAACCTATTTGTGTTGCAAGTGACATAAAACTTTAACTAATAATAATAATAATAAAATGTGTTGCCACACAACATTCAGTACCATCTTGGGATCTCCCATTGACTTTTTATTGTTCCCTCCTTACGATTGAAGTGATATTTTGACACAGATTATAGTGGTGTCGCATGTTTATAAATGTTTCTAGGAGTTGACTTTGCTCTAAAGTTACTGACCCTAATGCTTAATGATATCAAAAGGATAAACAAAATCAGTTTAGTTTTAGTGTCAGCTTTCCTCAACAGAACTCTTAAATTTCTAATTTGAAATAGAACAACTGAAGAATATGCATATTGATGCAATGTGGCCCATATCATGTCAATTATCATTTATGTGGTTTCTCAATACAGTATTAACAGTATTTCCCTCAGAAATGACTGGATATCAGTCATAAATAAGACTGTGACATGCACAAACTCTAGCTGTGTCACATCACCATGTTGTAATACTTTTATGCTCTATTTTTGAAATCTTCAATTCCTTTTACTGCTATCAGATGTAAGTAAAAATCATTGTTCCTTCTCACATCCTTTCAGATACAAGATAAATACAGGTGCATTATCACGGCAGCTGCCTACAGTCATTTTGTTTCAGGATGGGAAAGAAAAGGAGAGAAGGCCTATACCTACAAAGCACATGACTATGAAATTTGATTTCACAAAGGTACAGTGAACTCATCAGAGCTTGTAGAAATTTATGTTATGTGAAGACCTGCTTCTGCTGATAGCAATCATAACACTGTACAAAATGTATGCTATACCCCCTTGCTTGATCATCTACTAATGCTTCATTCTAAGTGTCTATACGAAGGATACTGGGTCAGAAAATGTGTGAAATTGGAAGAGCTGGGGATGAGACCCAAGAGTTCGGCTTAAACTGACTCAGAATACATTAGTAGAGCAGACTGTGAAATTAGTGGTTTGGAGTATGAAGGACATGGATAGGGATAAATGAATAATAAAGCAAAGGACAGAAAGAGCTTCATTGGTTTTTATTGAACTCAAAAAGGCATTTCACTGAGTCCTTAGAGAGGAAGTATGGCAGCATTGCATGAGAAAAAAGCTGTCAGAGAAATGTGTCAACTTAACTCAGGACATGTCCATTTGGACAGCAAGATAGTGCTCAGGATGGCAGCAGGAATAATAGTTCTTACTGTGTATGCCTGATCTTTCTCACCCTCAGCATATCTTGAAAGATATGTTACCGAAAACCCTATGCCAAATCACGCCTCTTTGTTTCTACCCTTATTTCCTTGCACAACACGATTCATCATCTCTGCTCTTTATCCCACCTTCCCACATTGATTGTCTTTGACCACATGTCTTGTGATTGTTTGGCTTCGGATGGACCTTGTCTTTGGCTACTTCCAAGTCGGTGCTGTAGCAAGTCAGGAGGCTTGGATCTCCCACGCTACCCAAAAAACATGTGACCCTTGTTACATATACGATTACATCATACTCAGGAGCAGTGCGCCGTGGTTGGCAGCCTGCAAAACTTAACGCGACATAGGGCGGCTTCAGGTGGACTTTGTCTTTAGCCACTCTTAGGTCTGTGTTGTGGTAAGTCAGGAATCTTGGTCTCTCGCGCTACCAGGTTATTTATGAGATTGTGTCATACATAGGTGCAGTGAGCGGTGCTTGGCAGCTTACAGAGCTTAAATTTTGACACTTGCCAAAGGTGTTATGTAATGCTATGTAACCTCTGCAGCACTGGGTTGTCTTTAGCCCCATCCAGCTCTGTGATTCATCCACAGATCAGATCTTAGATTAACCCTTTCGTCATCACCTGCCTGTATACCGGCGGGTGGCGTTTGAGCTCACATTCATCACACGCCGGTATTATGGCGAAGGGGAGTGGCCTCAAATATAGCCATGTAGAATTATCAGAGTGAACTACCCTGCTCTTCTTCCTATTTGGAGGCTTCCCTAGAGTAATTTCCCTTTCCAAAATAGCTGTCTGTGTCAATCTGGGTGTAATTTTCCAGAACAAATCATGTTGCTAACATAAACAATACAACAGAGAGATAATGACAAATCAGTGAGATGAGCTAGCAGTCGTTCAACTCTAGTCTAGCCCCTCAAACAGTAGCAATGGTAGTTTTAGTGGGGAAAATGAAGTTGATTCAGGTCCTAATGACGACAGATCTAGATCTAGATCTAGAGATCTAGAATCTCGATCTAAATCTCGATCTAGATCTAGCAGTAGATCTACTTATCAGGCAACTCCTAGATCTAGAATCTAGACCTACAGCCACCACTGCCACTGCCCACAAACTTTATAAACACAACCAAAACTGGTTCTATTGCAAAGTTCATTCAATTTCCTTTCGTTTGATTTTATAGTTTTATTGCATCTAAAATAAAAAGCAAAGGAGATAAGTAGGATTTTGATAGGTGTGTATAGGTGACTGGTTATACATTTCGGGGGCCTGATGATCTCGGGACCTATTTTAGACCTAGCAAGTGATAACGAAAGGGTTAATTCTTGTAAACCGTATTTGGAGATGTTTGTTGCCAAAAGTTTTTTTTATTTTCCAAAGAAATGTGCCTACAGTAAAACTTGCTAAAACAGAAACCTGAGTAAATGGAAACCTGCCGAGATGAAATCCTAGTTTTTTTCGTTGACTAAATCCTATGTATTTTAATTGCTTAAAAAATTATCTACAGTGACAACACACACCCATTATGAAATGGCTATGATGTCAACTTCTCAACCAAGTGTTATGATTTTAAATCCTGTAAATATTTTTAATTAAATCTACTATACCTCAATTGGTCCTTCAGTGGACTACCATCCTCTGATTTTGTTGAGAAATGAAATGAGTGTCTAGTCTTCTCAGCAGGGACAAAAAAACTGGTGTTCTGGTGGCCCAATACAGTATCACACAGATCTGATCAGTGACCTATAATAAAGTACATTTACTTTTAAATTTACATTACTTTTAAACTTATTTACACAAGTACATAATGCATTCTTCACTTGATCACCGTTCTTCTTATAAGAATTTGTAACCCTGCTTCCTATAAGACAATTTGGAGCACAATTAAAAAACTAAACAACTTTGCACACTTTTGACAGTTGAGTTTGCCCCTATAGCGTGCAATGTTTTGACAGTTACCAAAACATAAACCTGCAGGGAAATGAATGATGTGTTATGTTCCCAGCATTGTCTGGTACAGACAGGTTTGATGATTATATACATAGGCCTAATTTGTTTTAACATCCTTTTTTTCAAGTTCAATAATCATCACCATCGTCATCCATTATTTTGACTTTATCAATGATTATAGGAGTTTACCCTGCGTATCAGGTCTTGCAAAAACACAGCCCACATGGTGATAAAAATGTTTAAATTTGGTTTTCTTGAATGCTATTGCTTGGCAATTACCTGAATAATTATGGCAAATTTACCATAACAAGATTGGGCTCTTTGGTCATTGTGCTACTATTACCCCATTTTATTTTCCTAACTTCCCAGCAAAATGCCAGGTCCAACCACTACGATGTCTGACACAGATAAGAAAAGTAGCCTTTCCATGGATGGACTGAAGCCATCCGCAGACGATAGTGTCAGCTTTGCAGTTTCCCAGTCTCCTGCAGAAGCTGCTGCATGTCTTGCAAGTATCAAAACCTCACTGTTGCAGAAAACATTCCAGATTTCACAGTGTGATGTGCCTTCATCAGATGCCTCTACCTCTAGCAAGAAGTAAAGAAAACTTGTGGATTGTAATTATTTCATACTATGTAAATCTGATGAGATCACAAAGTAAAGCTAAAGAGAAGCTCCAATATATCTCATATATTGGGTTTTGAAGTTGCTTTTAATTTTTTTTGAGAAATTTTATGATAGAAAATTTGCTTTGGGACATTTGCAGAGTCTGTCTTTTTGGTGTCTTTCATGCAAAGTATTTCCAGAGTGTAAATGTAATCACGGACAATTTTTCTATTGAAGAATTTTAGAGCCTGAAATTGTAATGTGTGTGTAGTTTGTTATTTCAGTGTTTATTTCACATAAATATCACATTTATTCATATCACATTAACCATATGGTACCAGTGTTATGGATATATCTATTTGCCAATGTATATGCCATATCTCAATTTTGGAATTCTTTTTTTGAAATGAGAAAAGAAGAGTAAACAGTTTGCTGATATGTCATTACTCCATTATGGGTAGTTCTGATCTTAAAAAGTGCACAGAGCCCGCAAAGAACATGCTCCTTTATTTGCACATATTCCGTTCAAGGAAAGCATTTCCTTTGAAAAAATAATGGCTAACTTGGTTATCTCAGTACTCTGTAGAAGCTAATCTAACAAATTCAATAACATTCTTGGATTCTTTTTCTGTCACTGTCATATCAATGCTTTGATTGAATGGTCTTGCAGAGAGATAAGGCTAGTGGTCGACATCAGTGGAATCTTAGTAGAGTCAGTTTGAATTCCTCAATCTAGGTCTATCTCAGCTTTCCCATAGAACTGTCTTGTAATGTCTTGATAGTATATGCTTTGAGGGCCAGTAAACTAGGCCCCATGAACTCCTGATTTCCAAACCATTTGAACTGCAAATGATGGGATGCTTGTGTGGTACTCATCTCAGTCCCAGGCATTGTTGACCATGCCTGATGTAGTTGATAACTCTTATATAATAGCATCTAGTGCATGGTTACATCACACTCTCAATATTTTGTCAGTGTCCATGATTGACACTGCTATGTTTGTGTGGAGATGAAGAAGTCAATGAACATATTTTTTGTTTCAAATGGGGCATTATCCTGACTTACATATTGGACGTAATTCTGAAGTCATTTTGTGTGTAAAATGAGAGTTTATCATTGTGAACAAGTTTCTGTTTCTTTAACCATGAATTTGAATAATATTAATGCTAGAGACCTTGACTGTAGGATAGAGAGCCAGTAGTTTGTACTAAATGTACACCAGGACAAGAAGTGTAGAAATTTGTTTATCTTACCACGCTGATGACGTTATGCTATTCCATGATGCTGACAATAACATGTGTTCTACACAGGGCTATCCCACCATGAGATGCTGGAAACTTCTAGTGTATCTTTCACCCAGCTGTTTTTTGATTGAATGTAAAATATATTTATTGCAGAAATGCCAGCATATTTTTGATAATTTTTTTTATTGTCTATTAAATTCATGTTTTTATAGCTTGAAAACAATATTTCTGCATCACATAAATGGCAGCCTTTTTTCTGCAAATTTTTCTTTTAGCAATGACTTAATATTTTGAACTTTCTACTGTTTTTAATTAAAAATAACATTGTGAGATAGTTCATCATCATCATCATCTCAACATTTGTGAAAAATATTTTGCTGTGATGAAACTTAATTCCATTCCTCGAAAAAAAAAGTCCTGTATCTTGCCAATTTTATAACAAAATTATTGTGAACAAAACCTGTAAGGCTCCAGATCATATATACAGGCCAGGAGAGGGGAAGGTTTGGGGGGCGGGTGGGCGAGGAGAGGAGAGATGAGATGAGCAGCAGGAGCTAGTGCTCCCACACACATGCATGACATAGAGTCCATAAACTTACTGTACTTTCACTTTTTCCATCCTCTTGTATCCTTCAGGATGTCTAGGGGAGGTGCAAGTTTCGGTCCTGTGCTGAGTGGGTGGCTTCTGTTATCGTCATTCCATGACGATATGCAAGGACCTGTTTAACTCCATCCAGTCAGGTTTTCCTTGGTCTGCCCCCGGTCCTAAATCCAGACTCTCAGATGATGTATGCTCTGGCTGCGGGTTGCTTTGTTATCATTCTCATCAGATGGCTAAACCATTTCATTCTTTGGTGCTCAACGAAATTCATTAACGGCTGGGTACCCGTTTGTTCACGGATTTTCTCATTCCGTATGCAGTCTCTTTTGGTGACATTGAGTGTTTTATGGAGGCACTTCATTTCACATGCAGTGATTTTCCTTTCTTGGGCTGCATTGAGGGTCCATGTTTGACACTGGTATGTTAGGGTGGGGACAAAAATGCTGTTGATGAGTCCATAAAAAGCCATAATAGTAGAATTGAGACCTCCAATAATGGTTAAAATTGCTAAAAGTAGTAGAAGTCCTAATCATCCAGGAGTTTTTTGCCCCTTGAACCTCTATCGCTGGTCTGCTGCTTAGATGCCCGGGGCCCATCGCTGCTGCCGGTGCCCTGTATGTTTGATTGGACCGGTATGAAGCTTAAAAATGTTGCGGTTACAGATTACCGTAAATTAATGTTCATGTAAGTTTGTATCCATCTCTTATGCAGATTTACTTGAAAATCTATATGCATCTATATACACTAATCCTTTCATTCCATTTTTTCCTGGCATGCTGTATTCCTTCGTATTTGACAACCAGAGGTTGTTGAAGATTCATTGGTGACCCCTTCTTGGGTAAGCCTATACTACAGTTGTTAACTATGTGGTGTCAGCCGTATGCATTGGCTTTACCTGCTACCGTATGTTCCTTACGATTGATCTCACATTTCAGGTGTTTTACATTTGAATATAACGTTATGTATACCTGTTGGTCAGATGGAGAGACTGAGAAAGATGGTGTGATGGTGTGAGTGAGTGAGATAGACCGAAAAAGGTGGCAAAAGGGGGGGGGGGGGGGGGTG
>JAUEKS010323587.1:0-12876 GCA_031762815.1 Tylodina fungina | reverse complement strand
GTGAATACCTGAGGCATTCTTAGCTGCTTATTGACGGGAAGCTAACAGTATCAGAATAGAAGCCAATTTCCAAGACTGTTCCTTTTTTGAGTCACGACGTACAGTAAAGGTTAAAATCAAAATGCAGGACCGAAATAGAAAAGAATATTGACTATCATTCTAAAACTGAAGCAGAATCAAAGAAAGCGCTCTGTTGTGCTTAACTCATAACATTATTTTGGTAATACAGCAGGAATAAATAATGTGCACATTATGTTAACAGCATCGGAAATAATGAGAGCCCAGTAAAAAAATGCCACTATTTCAAATCCCGAATTTTTTTCTTTATTATTTCTTTATGGGAAAAAGAGTTGTTTTAAAGATACCAATTACCAAGCAGGCTAGCATTTTGATTACTTAACAGATTATGGCTCTCTGTTGCATTGTTGAGACTTGTTAAACTAACTAGAAAACACTCCACTTCCTGTTGTACGACTTCAAAAAAGCTTTTGACAGTGACACAGTCAACCACAGAGCTATCACGTTTATTCTTAGCAAATAAGGTCTTCCAAAGAATCTGAACGTGAACCAGATGTATAGTGACACAACTGCCTGTGTTTCAACCATCACTGGTGATAAGGAAAAGATGAGCATAACTTCAGGAGTTCTGCAAAGTGATGCACTTTCTATGCATTTCTTCACTATCGCCCTCATCAACTGTGTCCTACAGATGATTATACATGACGATTCTGGTTCCCAGATGAAATGCTGCAGTTTTTGACACAAAACAGAGCTTCTCACAGCTCTCAAATACGTTATTGCCTTTGGTACTGAATCGCCAGATGTAGCTGAGAAATTGCTTTGTTCTCTCAAGAAAATCACTCGTAAAATCGGTCTCTCCATCAATGACCATAAAACTATTGTCCTATAACTTGGTTACATTTACAATGGTGAACAACATCGACTTTTCTTTCAAGAACGGAGGGAGAATTGAGAGGTGCAACACTTTCCTTTATCTAGGTGTTCTGGCAGTGACCAGCGACATCATCCAAGATCGTGTTGGCAAGGCCTGGACAGCCAATAGCTTGGACCCATCTTCAACCTGACAGCGGCTACAGATAAATTTAAGGTTCGGCTATTGAGTGTATCCTATGCCATGGCTTGGAGTGTCAACTTTGACATGCAGGCTTAGGCTTATCTCGAAAACTCAACAGCTGCCATCGACAAATACTCTGCTCAACATTTGGAATCCACTGGTCCAACCACATATTGAGCCACCCTCATGAATCGGACAAAGACAGTAGACATCGAATTCTGGATGTTGACAACAATCCATCACAGTAAACTCCACTCCTTGGTCGAACTCTTCGTTATGTCGCTCCGTCAGCTGGTGGCTGACTTGGCACAATACAGTGATGAAGTTCCAAGTCCAAGGCAACGTCATCAAGGAGGAACCCTCAAGCAGACAGGCGATATCGCCAGTGATACAGCAGAACCTGCCTAAGTCTAAGTCAACATTGCTGGGACTATTGAAATCACATGTTTATGCCATATATCGCTGCAATGTCTTTTTTTCAACATCATTTTCTGATCTACATCTGCCAGATGTCGATTGTCAGAGGAACTGGAGTTAATTTCAGGATTACAATTACAGTACACCTTTAATCCAAGGAGCTCGGACTCAAAGAACAACTTACATTCAACAAACAGAGAAATATCACTGTTTTTTTTCCTACATTGGCTTAAAAAAAACAAAAACATTGGCTTTATTAAATATCTTTCACTGAACAAACTAATCTCAGATCAACCCTCGGTTCCAATGAACCAGAAGTGTAGGCAAGCTCACATTTAATTTTAATCGCTTGTCTAGAACTAGATCTACCTAGGTCTAGAAATCTAGTTGAAATTCGAAATTCGAAAGGTCTGCTGTCGGCTGACATTTACTGTGGGCTATATTATGCCATGTAGTACACGTACTGTATTGAGGAAGGGCAGATGAGGACACACGGGGAGAAAATAATGAACAGAGAGAGGGAGAGAGGGGGGAGGGGCAAGGGGTAGCAGCCGATGAGCGAGAGAGGAGGCAAGACAAGAATAACACAGGCGAGGATGGCGTGATGGCCCTGCGAAACACGTGTCGTGGCCAGTAGGCCTAGACCAACCTCTTCTTTGTTTCGTGCTCTCTGTGGTCTAAGCCTATCTGATTCTAATATAAGAAGACATTAGAATCCAACCACCCACTCGCCTCACCATTCCCTCTCCATCCCTGTTCTTCCCTTTCACCCCCAATCACCCGCTCGCCTCGCCATTCTGTCACCAACCCACCCATCCCTTCTGCCTTCTTCCCTTTCAACCCTCTCCCCTCTAGGCTACCCATCGTCTGCCAGGCCTCGCGCTATTTCTTTCTTGACAGTAATCAACTGCAGGCCCATCCTTTTTTTTCACAATGCACTTGGCTCTGAATTTCTTGATGAGCCTATCGGTATGAGGTATTAATTTATGTTACTTTGCACTTCAGTTCATGTAGACATAAGAGAAAAGAGAGGGAAACAATGTAGACTTACTAGATATCGACGTAGTAATACTGTATAGAGAAAAAGTTGGGAATTCCAAAACAATGTATGTAGCTAAGTTTATGAAAATTGAACATTTAATATATATAAACTTGGTCCATAGTCATTGTGGAGTATGGAGTTCATGAGATTCAGTTATGTGTTGCGAGTAGCGGAAGACAAGCTAGTCCTCCAGAGGCAACATTGCATTGCACTACACTTTTGGTCAGTGTCAAGGTAAGCTTTGCATCTGTAGGCAACAGAATACGGCTGTAAATTTCACAATCTCATACTTAACACTAGACATGCATTTTTGGGTACCTAGTGTGAGAAATTGTTGTGGCGCAGACATGGGATTGGACGAATACATTACAAGGTCTATCAGAAGGCGACCAATGACTACCAACTTCGTTGGAAGAGATGCAGTGATGAAAAATCGTATTGTGCAAGAAAATTGTGGTAGAAATGAACAGGAGTGAATTAGGCATGGGAATTGAGGAAGACGGTTGGTGAGTACTGTTTACATGTGTTAGCCCAGGGGTTTTTTTCACTGTTTTTGTGGCATTCTGGAGCATAAAAATGCTAAATTAGTTTTGGCTTTTGTAGCAAAACTGAGATTAGCGTGTTTGTGGAATACGACAACTCCTCTGTTGGCCGACAGACTGTGCAGTACGCCTTGCCCGGTTCTTCCAGCTTTCTGAACCACTGGCCGTAATGTATTGCTGGTTCATCTTATAAAGGTTTTAACTCACAGTCCATCCACCCCCATTCCCAATGCTAAAGGCAGTTTTCGTCGTTGACCTTGCCATCTCGATTCACGATACCCCGCCAATCGGATAGGCCTACGCCATGTTGCTTTTAACAGAATGACTGTACATCGCATTCCTACCTCCCCTTCCTATTCATTACGGTTGACCGAGACTAACTTGAAATGCTATTTACCGAGAACGTTCGAAAAACCGAAAGAGTCGATTTCCCCCCACAATTGTGGTTAGGGCGTATTGGCCATCTTTTGGGGGTGCACAGAAAACTTCTGTGGGGTGTACATAGGCCCAGGGCATACAATTCTCAAGCTTGCAAAATGTAGTCGGCACCACACAATGACTACCAACTTCGTTGGAAGAGATGCAGTGATGAAAAATCGACACCACACAAGGCTTAACTTTCCATGGCCAATATCTGCATGGGGATTGAATTGATTTGAGTTAAAGTTTTTATGTCACTACAACACAAATAGGTTATTAAGTGACCCATTTGAAGCCGACCAATCACTAGACAGGTGGCAACAGACGATCATTGCGGGAAGAATTGCAACGATGAATTATCATGTTACGCCATGAAATCACAGTGGGAACTAACAACAGGAGTGAATTGGGGCGGAGTTTTCGGGTACAGGTGGGTACCTTAAATTCTATCAGGATTCAAGGAGGGTGAGGAAAGTCAGACGTAACCGGTACGAACGCGATGTGTGAGAAAGGGTCTAAAACAGCTCCAAATCCGCCATTGTTTAGGTGGAAATGTGTTAATGGGTTAAAACGAATTTATGGGTACCTGGAAATTGTGGTCCTATTATCCCTGGTTCGTGTTATGCAACAATATTAGAAACTGATATGACAACAGCACTGGCTTGTTTAAACCACAGATGGTCATAGTTGGAACTCGCATCCTCTAGTTTTCTGGCTGATATTCAAGGGAAAAACAGTAAGATTGGTGAACTCCGGAATATAAAATTGGTGATCGATGCCTTTCTTACTTCAGTTTTCTTGTCCACTTCTGCAAGCAGTTTCACAAAGTGACAAGACATCTGTTTGCTTAGCCATCATAAAATTGAAGCCCGTGAGTGGATCTAATAAAGTTACGAGGAAGATTTCCAAAACAGCGAGAGAAGGAAACGTACAGTAAAAAATTTTTTAAAATTTTCAATGCAAAACAATGGAGGAGGGGAGGGGTTGTGATTTTGAAAACACGGTGTTCAAGTTTTACGGTGACCAGCTAGATTATTGAGGATTAGTCCCGGCGATTATAAGAATATGACTGACGTCCGCCACATGTCGTAAATAGGCGACTAAGACAAGGCTGGAGGAGATCCACGAAACGTTGTCTCCTGGTCTTTCAGGTTGGGAGTTGGACATAAGACAAACTCCCACATTTCGGTTGAAAAAAAAAGAAAATGTAAAACAGACCAACCCAAGCTTAATCATCAGTGATGATTAGAGGATTTGAGTGTGTGTGTCAACTTGTGTTGCTGTCAATGCATAAGGCTACTGTCATATGTGCTGTAATATTCAAATGGGCTGATGGAATAGCCTACAGTAGAAGGTAGGTAGGAATTTGCAGTCGAGCAAATTTATTCTGTCTGTTCCACTAAGACGTATAACATTTATGCCATTCAAGGTACCTTGAATTGTCTATTCCCGCAAACCAGTGTTGGGAAATAAATAAAAAATATCGCATTCAACGGTTACACGTACGTGTCTGTATTAACCCATTCGCCCATCAGCAATGGCGGATTTGGAGCTGTTTTAGTCCCTTTTCCCCACATTGCATCCTTACTGGTTACATCTGACCTTCCCCACCCTTCTTGAATCCCCCCCCCCAACCTCCCGTATCCGAAAACCCCGCCCCAATTCACTCCTGTCTGCTCCCACTGCAATTTCATGGCGTAACATGATAATTATCGTTGTAACTTTCCCCGCATTGATCATCTGTGACCACCTGTCTAGTGATTGGTCAGCTTCAGATAGGCCTTGTTTTCACCTACTCTCATAGCAAGTCAGAGTAGGCTTGGGTCTCTCGCAATACCCCAAAAACACATGACCCCTATTGCGTCATGCACAGGAGCGGTAAGCTATGGTCTGCTGGTTATACAGCTTATCTCGAAACCCAACCCCGTCTTCGACCACTCCCCCAGTCTATGCAGCAGCAAGTCAGAAGGCCAGCATCTCTCGCACTACCTTGTTACCCACGCAATAAAGGGGTGCGCAGAGCGAGTGGTGGCACCCAGCCCAGAGAGCTAATCTCGACGCTGGCCAAAGGTCTTGTGCAACGCAATGTAACCACTGGCTCGTCTTGAATCCCTCCCAGCTCTGTGATTCACCCTCAGATCACACCCTAGTTAGGGGTGCATTTCTACCTGTTATAGAAAAGTGCACCCTTTTGTATCGGGCGATAACGGGCGACTTAGGAGCAAAGGGTTAACCCGCCAACCTCGCCAAAAGGCGAGATTCCATATGCATTCCGAATGCTGAGCTCGCCAATAGGCGAGATTATAATAAATAGACCTTCATTAAAGAGATATAACAAAAACTGCCTGACTATAAGTATTTATAAGTAACGTCCCTTGATTCTGTAATGGCTGACCACGATCTGTGAAATTTTTCCTTTGAGAACCATGAAATTCATTTTTTTATTCAATTTTTCGTCATGACCGTACTCTGTCGTGATTGAGAATACATTCCGATGATGAGAGTGAAGTGGTTAGAACATGATTTTTGACTCATGTAATGAATATTTAGACTGAAAGTGATGATTCTAACAGCTCAACAGAGAGTGTTGAGTCGGTCGATGATTGATCTAATCTAGGTCTAAGAGTCCAGCAATGAGTATGAGGCTCAGCTGACGACAGAGGTGATAGATCTAGAACGTCGAAGTGAATCTACTAGTAGAAAAAGAGACATAATGGGTTCAGGAATTAGTTCATGACCCTGAGACAGGCAATCCCAGAGAATGTCGGTAGTTCATTCGACGAGCCATCCTGAAAATTTCATGATATTCCAAGCAGTTACTGAGTTATGATTTTTTTAATGGAGCATACCCACTTTATTACCATTTTCGGCAAAATCCTTAGCACCTAGGGCGAAAACAGGCTAGCACGTTAAGGGTTAAGTGACGTCTACTTGTATATGGACAACGAATAAAGGGGCCACAACTGAATGAAAATAGTCTCTGGGAGGTGCAGGAGACCAGTGCCTTAGGTCAAATTTTCCATTGTTACAACTTTAGTTTTCAGATAATGTTGGGTCTATGCATTTTCTTCCAACATTCATGTCCAATTTATCCTCTGATTCATCTTCCCTATCTACAGCCGAGGATTCATTTATATTGGTCTCTAAGTTGCCAGTCATTTGTATTAATTTTTTCTGATCTCATCTCGCCAGCATTGAAGAATTGCAAGCACAATCTGGAATATTTAATTGCAAAAATGTATATTTAGAGTTATGAGGCTGTCGAATTTCAAAATTTGGGTACCAAACGAAAGTAGAGCTGCTTAAAAAATTATTAATTTACGAAGTCTTTGCCCCTGCTCCACCAGGCAACCAAATCGTGTTGCTTATAAATCCCATGGCGGTCGTTCAAAATCAAACATTATGGTGTAGGACAATGTGGATTTTGCGGCCAAAATCATCTGGGTATAATATGTTAAAATTAATATGCGCTTAAACAAGACTGCCGTAGCAGTTGAAACACAAGGTCATGCTCTCAAAGTCAAGGTAACATCAGAAGTTAGAACAAATACAAAACCAGCAAGATTATAAATTATAGTAGAAAATTTCTCATAGATGAACTTAAGTAGAAGAACCAAAACACATGTAGGGCCTGAAAATCTCCATGATCAAAGCAGCCAATAAGAAATAAACAAGAATGTTATCAGGTAGGAAACAAGAAGGATTGTAAGAAGATCAGAGGAAAACTCAAAATATATGATGACTTTATGTATACCCAAGTAAATAACACGAGCAAAGCAAAATAAATAAGAATAGTGCATCAAAGAAACATTAGAGAAGTCTTGATCACTAATACCAGAAGAAGTACTGCAAGCACTCTTATAATATATATATATATATATATATAAATATATATGTTCCCCCCTTTTATCTACAACTATCCAACTTTCAATAGAACTATCAGGAGCTCTATTGTATTTGCTTCCAATAGAGATGTTCACACTGTGGTTAGAGTATTAGACAAGGGCACCAAGAGGTATCGTGCTGGAGCCCACCAGCGACATGTGTTTTTTCCCATAAGCAACAAAATGTATCCATTGCTTCACTCAACCAGGTGAAAATGGGTAGGCAACAGCTTTGGTTGGAAAATATTTGGACCTGCTGGTTACCAATCAGAGGCCATGAACGAAGTTCTGTACTATACTCGTCCCGAAATAAGCTAATACAGAATTACATTTGCTTGCTACGTTAACTCTCTGTAGTGAATTGACATTGAGTGAACGTTAAAATAACATAATAAATAATACAGTTTCAGTGTAAAAGCCTAAACAAAATCAAATTTAGTGGGACCAAGTTCCATCTGTACACATATTTAGACATAACATGACCTAGCTGCACAAAAAAAAAAATGATGCAAAAGAAGTGAACACATTATTCCTTTGTTTATTAGAAGGAACGTGTTTATTCTCAGTAACATGAAACAATACATACCTGAATATATATAGCTAAGATTCATTTGGGTGTACTTAACCAACAACATATGAAGCAAGAAAAACAGAGATTCATACATATTTATGTTCAAAACAAAATCGACCAATGGTGCTCCAGTCTTCCAACAAACCTGTTTTTTCTGTTGTTCCAGTTTGGCCTTGGTCTCTGCCAGTTCCAGTTCAAGACGTAATTTCTGTAACTCCTTTTCTTTGGCATACAGCTCTTCTTTCCAATCATCATTATTTCCCGGGCTTTCCAATTGTACAGGGCTGAACTGAGGGCTTCTGTCTTTCGGAGTCTATAATGAAAGAAATATCAAAAAAATATGTTCAGATCATACAATCAAACATAGAGACAACAAGCGTCGCTGATTTGGATCTCCCTGCTGTAGAGCACTGTTGCTGAATGCAGGGACCTTCACTCTTCTTTCATGTATGGACAATGGTTGACATGTTCATTTTCAAGCTTGAATAATAAGTCATGTATGATGGAATTTTGTTTGTACGATAATGGCTTAACTTCATGCTCTGCTCTTCATGCACCCTCTTTGTAAAGTCCTCTTTAACCCTTTCACCTGTTTTTCGCCGTAATTACGGCGAGATCGAAAGTAGTGTCAAAACTGCACATCGCCGTAATTACGGCGGATGGGGGGTGGGTCTAGAACGAGCATTATAAACAATGACTGCTCCCTTCCAGGGACGGTAACTCGGGTTGAATCGAAAGTAGGCTTCATTTCCTGCTACTTTGAGTCTGCAAATTGAGAAAAATAAGCATTTATTGTGAAGTTTTATAGATCTAAGTTTGTGTTCTGTGTTCACGATGTCAGACTCAGAAAGTGTGATGTCTTGGGAGTCGCTACTGGGGGAAGGTATGGAATCGTTGAGAGAATCTGATCTAGATCTAAACAGTGAAAGTGAAATTAGCAGTGACAGTGAAAATGAGACTGAGGATGAGGTTCGTAGGCCTACTGAGCCTACTAATACTGTCAGGGGTGATAGAATTTGGGTGAAGCAAAATGATCCAAGGCAAAACAAACCAGACTTTGATGAATCAGATGTTGGGGTTCAAAAACCTTTGCCTAAAGGTTATACTGCTCTAAATTACTTTCAAAAATACTTCAGTGATGGTTTTATTGACACAATGATTGAACTGTGTGACAATTATGGGAAACAAACAGTTGGAAATGGGAAGAAGTGGGGGCTTCGGTGGACCACGCCCACTCAGCAGGAAATGAAAGAGGTAATAGCAATACTGATTGCTACAAACAGCATTCTGTGCCCTTCAAGAATTGAACTGTTGTGGAACAAGAACAAAGAAGACTGGTTATTTCATACACCTGGTTTCTGGGACCTCACTATCAGTTACAGGAAATTTTACCTCATAAAGAGATTTATCCGATTCTCAACAACAGAACAGCTGGATGTCCGAGCGGATCAATTGCGTGCAATTCGTGGGCTTATTGAACATCTTTCAGAAACTTTCCAACAAGAGTTTATTCCCTTTGAAAATCTCAGCATTGATGAATGCATGGTGCCCTTCAAAGGGCGTTTGAGTTGCAAACAATACATCAAAATGAAGCCGGTGAAGTGGGGTGTGAAGGTTGATATGTTGGTAGACTGGAAGACTGGTTACTGCTATCGTTTCACTGTATATGGAGGAAAAATCACAGTGCCTCGCCCCTTGGAACATCTAGGGAAATTAGGATATACGGTTGTGACTCTGATGGAAGGAATGGAACACAAAGGCTACAAGCTAGCAATTGATAGAGGATATACATCTCCAGCTTTGTTAGATCATCTTGCGTCACTCGGAATTGACTGTTGTGGAACCGTGGTCAAGTCTCGAAAGGGATTCCCCAAAGAATTGGCCCAAGCTAAAAAAGGAAAGAGAGGGGAGTGGGATTGGCTGAGAAGTGGAGATCTTCTTGCTGTGCGCTGGTTTGACAATCGTCCCATTTTCCTTTTATCAAACTACCATGATCCTACAGATGACGAGGTACAGCGGCGTGATAAACAGGGCAGGGCCATCACCGTTTCCAGCACCACACTTGTCAATGACTATAACAAATACATGAATGGAGTCGACAAGTTAGATCAAAACACAGTTGTAATGAAGAAAAACAAGCAGTATAGGTGGCACATGAGATTCTTCATCAAGGGCCT
This sequence comes from Tylodina fungina, assembly GCA_031762815.1. Taxonomy (NCBI): domain Eukaryota; kingdom Metazoa; phylum Mollusca; class Gastropoda; order Umbraculida; family Tylodinidae; genus Tylodina; species Tylodina fungina. The sequence goes on along the minus strand of JAUEKS010323587.1, from coordinate 2,748 downwards.
TGAATGGAGTCTGAGAAATGCGTACATTCTCATGCAACAAGATTGTGCCGCCCGAGGTGAACCTCTCCATAAAAAATATGATATGCTCAGTTTTCGCAAAGACGTTATCAAAGAATTGGTGGGACAGCACAAAACAAGGCCAGAGACAGAAAGAGCAGTCAGTGAGCACAAACGCTTGGACAGTACAGTACAGCATTGGCCAACTGTTTTAGACTCGAACAATAAAAGGTGTGCTGTCTGTGAGAAACGCTTCCTCTTGGCCCGTAAGAAAGAGGCTTCAAGTGGACAGGTCTTTGGCCTCAAAAGTGTCAAGACTTCATATCAGTGTTCTGGATGCAAGGCCTATCTATGCATCAAGAAGATCAAACAGCCTGATGGGACATTTGTTCAATCCACCTGTTGGGAGAGATACCATACCCTCAAGGAATACTGGCGTCCGCTACCGTGGCATACCCCTGCCAGTACCCCAACAAGACCCACTACCCCAGCACAGACAGTTGCTGGGCCCTCAGGACAGTAACCAGTTACAATTGAGTGCACTCTTTCATGTAAATAAGTGTTTTTCAGTCTTCAAACATTTCTCAGTTGATGTTCACATTCTTCATTTGACGTTCACTACAGTTGTCTTTTTCGGAAAAAAATTGTAATTTTATCCAGTGCTCTGGTGACTTCCTTATCTCATTGTGGATTATTATGTCATGCTGCAAACCTGTTGGATACTATACTGGACTAATACTTTCATGAAAATGAACAATACAAGGCCAAAAGTACAAAAATAAAGGTAAGAAGAAGTCAATGGTGTATTCATTTTTTTATTCAATTTATAGATTTTTTTATTTCACACACTTCCATGCATGGCATACATAACAAATGTAATAATTTTGTTCCCCAAATGGTTTTAATGGATAAATAATTCAATTCTCTTTCAGAAAATGTATAGTTTTACCATTCTATCTCAACAAATAAGAACAGCATGAGCATTTTTACATATCGACCTTTAAATTTTTGGTAACACTCCGGGAGGGCTGCAGTTTTAGCGGTAATTTATGCCGGGGGCCCCGCAGGTGAAAGGGTTAATCCTCTTATCATAGCTGCCAACTTTTCAGAATCCAAAAACACACTCTCATGTGCGGTGTTACCCGATCGCCAATAAAAATGGCCTATCAAATTAATTTGAATAATCAGTAGGCCTACTGGTAATACTGGAAGTATCTTACCTTTATCACAAAACTGTAGGCATAAGCAATAGTGAAGTGGTGATAGAAATAAATTAAACATTGACAATGTTGCCTTCCATCGGTCTCCAATTTGATTGCATTGGTATGAGTACATGTATTTATCTTAGTATGATGCTCGATACCTGCCCTACCATACAGGTAATGTTGATATTGCTCCTACAGAGTTTACAAAAAGCATGGTTAACTGACACGATGAAGTTATTAAAGGAATTTCCATAGTTTGCATGGCAGTAACTTTGCTTCAGTTCCATTATTTGTTGCAACCAAGCTTCAATTTCAATCTCAAAATCTAGATGTAGATCTGGAATAGATATCTAGATTAATAATCTAGAAGAACTGTGATCAGTAGATATACCTTGACCTAACTCGTTCCGTCAGTAGTCAGCTCTAGATCTACACAGAAAACCCAAATCCTGATCGGGAAATACTAGATCCAGAGATGGCAGGCTGACCATGCGCATTCCAAAGTGAACAGGAATCTAGGCCTAGATCTAGGCCCTAGGCCAGCTGCCCTAGGCTAGGCCTATCGAGAGAGAAACAGTAAATGATAGTTTTATGATAAGAAGAGTTTGCGGATGTTACACAGTAGTGTTCACTCCAAAAAGGGCTCTCTACTATCATTTCCAGTTAAAATCGGCCACCATTGACATCCCAGACAGACACCCGTTCACAAAATTTTTCAATTTTCCGTGAAGACGTTAATTATTTTTATCTCCGCAAAGCCAACAAACGTTGTTTACAAGGCAAAAACAGATTCACGTACTTAGAATCCTATAATCATACTAAGTATGTTTTTACATACTACTTGGCACCTATGTCTTATTAATCTATTTTTTATTTTCATTAACTCGGTTTTGCCCGTTGGAAATCAGGCCTAGTTTCCTCTCCATATTTTCCAGGTTTGGATGGCGGATACTGAATGAAAGAACACCTTCCCCTGAACTGAATGAGTCTAGTTGTTCATCCACTGTCATGAATGGGCCAGGAACATAATGCAGACCTGCCAACTTTCTAAAAATGAAAATAGGGACACCTCAAAAAATCATGAGATTTAAGAGCGCAAGCGGCCAACCATTTAATTTTTTTTTTTTAAGCCGGATATTAAAGTACCAAGTCTTAAAACATTGCACCCATGTGTGTGTATGTTATTAAACTATTCGGACAGCTTTAAAGGATACAAAACTAAAACACACTGCATCTATCAAAATTGTATGGTTTTACAGTGAAAATACAAACTTTCAATTATGTAGTCTACATGTACAAGCTGTCTATTTACAGAAGTGGTTTAGCTGGATCTAAAGAACCTGAGAGAATGCAAGATTAGATGCACCCTGGCTTGTTGCTTTTTTGCATCTCCTCAACAAATCCTTTTCAAGTGTGAAATTCCCAGCTGGGCAATTCACCTTAGAAACCACTAAGGATTCAAGGGCCAGGGTAGACATAGAGGCCCTTGGTTCTGTTGGGTTTTTCCTAACCATGCTTGTATGCTTGTTTGTTTTGACGTGTTTAT
>JAUEKS010323476.1:0-12877 GCA_031762815.1 Tylodina fungina | reverse complement strand
TAATACGTAGGTCCCACCCCTTATATAACCTAATAAGTGTTGCTAGGGGTGTAAAACACGTTTCAAACAACAAACAATGGATTTCTATTCCTATTATTTTGAAAATGTATCACCTATGACCTGAAATTTGCAATTTTGTACATTATACAATGATATCAGAGTACAGTATTATGATTCAGATTATTGATTATATTGTATATAATCGCAATAGCCTTCTTATCAGTAATACTCACACTTACAAGGTGCACTACAAAGTGCACAACAAAAATTATCAAGATTGATAATCAAATTATTCAGTTTTGTTTCTGGAACAGCAAAGACAGCCAAAACTCTGAAAACTTACAAATTTGAACAGTTTAACCAACTTTCACCCTAATCTCATCTTCAATGTTCACAGTGTGGACTCTCTTTAAGTTCAGTACTTTAGTGATTACTTGCCATATGTGCCATGTCTTGAGAAGTCGATAATTAGTAGTTCTTTTTTATTTTTATGATGGTGTTATGTTTATATGTTGCTTTTAAAACATGAAGTATCTTTTACTATGATGTAATATAGTTTTAAGGCATGATGTATTATCATTATTAAGATGCAAATTTTAATTTCACAAAAAAAAAATGTATGACATTTTATGTTACTGCCTTATTTTTTTAACCAAAAGGACCTAAATAATAGTTTTTCGAAGTAATATCTTTAAATGAATTATGCTACCAATATAAAGTGAATCATAATTTTTGTTGATATTGATTTGAGTTTTTAAAACTCTGATATCAGCGTAACCTTTCAAATCAATCTTTATTAAACTGTAAACTGTGAACTACTCAGAATAATAAGTTGGATGAGCTAGATTATGAAGATCTTACTGAGAAGCATTCTAGCAAGAGCAACCAAAAAAAAAAATTCCAAGCAGAAAAAGCTGAGGTGTATTGTGGATTTGTAGAAGAAAAGGCAACATGAGTATGTTTTTACGTCTTAAGGACAATTATGGAATGGGCTTTAGAGGTTCAGAAATATGTATACACATGCTTCAAAGATGATACCAAAGTATGTGACAGAATGAGACTTGAGGAACTTATGAAATTATTGAGTAACGTAGATGTAGATGGTAAAGACTTGAGAATCATCAAAAATATATACCATACTGGGAATAAATGGAATCTTTAAGTTGCAAATAAAACCAGCCTCTTTCTGGAAGTGCGATGATGTTTTGACAGGCTTGTGTGTTGTCACCTGATCTATTTTCCTTATATAGAATATACATCAACTGTATGTTAGAATCAATGTCAGGAATAAATATAGGTCAGAACAAAATCAACAAGATTAAATATATAGATGACAATGCACTAATAATACAATGTAGAAAACAAAGAAATGGTCTACAAGCTCAACAAGTTGAAACATTCCAAGATTCATTGATCAGACAGCAGCTGTTTGATAGAAATACTCATTCAAATAAACTCAGTGTTCCAACAAATGAGTGACATCTTCACAAACCAATGTAATCCGTTACCATGTGGAAAAGAATCCTACAGTTCAATACTCATATATCAGACAGTAAAGAAGGTGAAACAGTAGAAATGAGGGTCATCAGAAAGATGTTTTAAATACCATTATTACCACGGACAGCCAGAATAACGCATGACGAGGCTCTAAAAGAAGGAAACAAAACAAGAAAATAAGTAAAAAAAAAGATAAGGAAGTGCCAGTCCACTTTCATCAGACACCCGAAAAGCTGCCTCATATTTCTTTTCATGATCAGGCATGTGGATGTTTTAATTCTATGTATTCCTTTTCTCAGGCCCAAATGCAGTAACTATTCTGTACCCTTTCAAACATTGACATCATGCCTTGAATTTTGTTCTCCCTTTCTATCAAAACAACATTGAATGAGAAAATAACACTGGTCATGGACATTTTAATTCACTTTTATTTAAAAGTTAATCATTGATCCAAATTGATCCTCACATGGCATTATATTTTAAAGAAGTGGCTATATGTGTTAGGTGGTGCAGATCACTTAGTAGCAAGAATTTATGGATGAAGGCAACTGTTTTGATCCTGTGGTCACATTGTAGTGTGAGGAGTGTGACTAATACCTGTTTTTTTTATGTAAATATTTTATGGCTTTTATAGTTTGATGGAAATTTCTGTCACATATGTTCTTTTTATTACTATTTTCCTGATTTTATTGTTTTTGTTTCCAGTTGTCTTTAAAATAAAATTGTGCATCTGAAACCTTACTAGAATATATTTTTAATACACATCAGAAAACAATATCCTTTGTTTTTAGCCAGTGTTGCAAAATTGTCCAGAATGATAATGTTAATGGAAAGTAATTGTAATGCTCAATTGTATGTCTTGCAAGTATTCCTTCAGTTACTTTTTCTGTAATGTTTTTGCTGTCTTTTGACAACTAACACTGAAAGCATTCCACATTTACTGATCTGTAATGTAATAAGGTTGCTGCAATACATAGATCAGCATCTTGTATTATTTTGTTCTTGTCTTGTTGTGCTGTTTGTGTCAAGTTTACAACTTAAAAATATGATCATTTTTTTCACCAGGACCTTGTTGGAAGTTTTTAAATATCTGGTCTCTGAATTATATTATGTTTATGTGATTATGTTTGCAGTAGGGACAATGGAATGAAACAGTATTGTTCCATTTAGCATAAGTTGCAGGTTTACAATCCTAAAGTTAAATTCTGGGAAAATCCAAACTTATTTCAGTTTAACTGTATTTTGGTACTATACTCAAGGGATGTAACAATGTTAGAATTATTTTAACATGACCTTTGAAATCTAGGGAATGTACCACATAGTTTCTCATTGATCATTTGTTTTAAACTAGAGCAGAATGCGGGTAACAGTAATACATCTCGGAAAGTCATGGACAGAATGCTGGAAGGTTTAAGGCTACCTAAGATTTCCACGTACTGTTTTTTGGTGATCCCACAGCATCTGGTATTTTTCATGACAAGAATGGCTTGACATCAGTGTGTAAATTAGTCTCCACCAGTGGAAATTGCAGTCTTATTATGTCTTTATATCTTTTTCTATTTTGTTTAACCACTTCTACTGGAGAGTTGTTGCGGTGCATCAAGGCAATAGGAGCAAAACAGTTAGTCTGCATCCTTTTTTAAACTAGAACAGAATGCTGGTAACAGCGATAAATCTAGGAATGGCGTGGACAGAATGCTGGTAGTTATAAAGCTAAGGTTTCCATGTGTCATGTTTTCCCATGTTTCATAGTAAACATTGATGTAGATATTGATTGAGGACACTGAAGATGAACATGGATATGGATGTTTATTTTAGATTGATATAAGTTTAGGCATTCTTGCCATGGCAGACCATGGATGGCTTCTATCTACTGAAGATGTAACATGCTTGGCTCTTCTACTTCTTCTTCTCCAGTTCCAGGTTCCCCATGATATGCTATAACTGTTTCTCTAGGTGGGATCCCTTCGATCACTGGTTTAAGCTGAACGAAAAGAATACCATAAAAAGACCTCCAGACCTCCAATCAATCATGTTGACTGTATAAATACTCTATTGATTGAAACAAAAGGAGATATGTGCTTTCTTACATATGCACAAACTGGTCCCACTTCCACAAGTCGCGCTGTGATAAAAAATCTTTTATATCAACCAGAGGCCATACCTATTTCTGAGAATTTGTAGGGGCCAAGGTGTATCTGACTAAATCTCAAGTAGGATCCGCTCTCTCTGGTCCTGGTGCTATGACCGAGGATTGCTTTTGTCAACTGGCAATATCACATTTGGCTCGATCTTCATTCTCACTCACTCTCTATACTACTCTCAAGGGTTAAATGGGTCGGATGGGATGGGATGGGGTGTTGAGATTCAGGCTCCCCGCCCTGTCTCAACTTCCATCATCCCTTAGAAAAAAGGTGGTTTCCGTACTGACTTTCCCTTGCCCCAACTTATTTAGCCATGGGTAGCATGCGGAGGGTGAAACAATTTTTGGGAAATGCTTACTAAGTAGATAGTGTAGTGACTCTAATTCCTCAATGTGAAAGCCCCTGGGTCTAAGTTTCTGTCCCAATGTTTTCAGAGGCTTTCACAAAAGGTTTGCTACAGAAATTCGGGTAGGTCTTCCTCTTATTTTGATCTACCCCATTTCTAATGGAACATAGCATGCTTGATTCAAGTTTTTGGTGACACTTTTCAATTTATTCTGGAAGTTGAGGGTGTTGAGTTCAATTTAGCAGTGTTTTCTTAACAAAAGCAAGGTAATTAGAAAACACTGACCTTTTATTTTCTGTACAGTTAACTGGATTGGCTAAGTGGTTAGAGCACTTTCTTTTCATGTCGGTGACCAGGGTCCGATTTCCATGCAGGGCTTATTGCTCTCCTGTCCATGCTCTCTCCAATCTACCCAACTGTAAATGGGTACCTGATCATCTTAAGGGTCGGGGACGATAAAGACAACGAGGAAGAGGACTGAGCACCGCCCTCAATATGTTGGCCCAAGAACAATGAAATCTCTAACACTTCATTCCCCTACGACTGAACGGTTCCACAGGTTAACTGTCTTTCTGGTTTGAGCATGTTCAGCTTAAGTGTATTCATATTTTCATGAAACATGTGTGTGACGTTTTGGATAACTGAATTGTATATTTTAGTATCATTTCTTTTTAAAATTATTCACTCAGATGTTAAGGATTTGACTCAACTTTTCATTTCTGTATTAGTGATCACAATCATTATATTTCCTGAGTAGTTTATATCTCATTGTCCATAAATACAATATCTAGAGATTGTTAAATTGTATGTTCTTATAGGGCTCTTATAATCGCTATATATTTTGTGTGCAAAGTGGTTATTGCTGGCCAAGTTTTCACTGTTGCACCTGGGAACAGCTGCAAATAATCTATGTAGTCAGAAAGTCTAATCACAAACTTTTTCCATGAATAGAACTAGAAAATTATCTTTTGTGAACTCAGGGCACTGGAGGTAAATGAATGTGAGAAAAACTGATATTCTTTTTATGAGAAATGACATGACAATGAAGATGGTGTGTGTATTCTGTTGTTTCTTTTTATTTTAATTGAGAATTGAAAAAACTGGATGAGGAAGAGAGATATTGTTCACATTTTTCTTCTGAATGTTCAGTTCCTATTCGAGCAATGTAAAAACAAAAACTACACTGATAGAAAAAAACATACATGACTTTGAGGAGCTACTTGTTCCATCAAAGGATGCATTTAAAATTGTTATGTAGTTGAAGAGATTGCCACTTCAGTATGATTAATCTTGATTGATGTACACATAAAAATCATATCTCTATTTTCTTCCTAATTGTGGAATGTCGAAAGGCTGATTATACAGTACTTTTATTTGGTTTGGAGAGTGACAATATTTTTTTTTCTGAAAGAAAGCAAATATGTTTAAAGAGCAGTGCCAAATTTGACTTTTGTATTTAGATGTATCATTTCAATTCTATATACTTTTTAAACTCCGATTCTTATGCTCTGTGCCCCCAAATTCTTTTTTTACTACAATGAACATATTAAAGGCATTAGATTTTGTGAGGACAATATTAATGTCTGATTATTATAAATAATGATTGGCAATGCATCTTGTCAGAGCCACAAGCTTTATTGGTTATTTTATGTATATCAATGTCTCGTAGTAAAACTATTGTAATGAATTGTGGTGTTCATTGGCTCAATATCACTTCAATGTAAAGATCAGTTATGTTTATTATGGTTTATCTTACATCTAGTTTAATTATCAAATTTTTCTATCATTCTGATACTTTGCATAATTCATTATTGCACATAGTTTATGTTAATTTATGATGCATACAATAATGCTGCTAAAAGACATATAAGATGTGTGAACTTGCCTACTCTTGCTCAGTTTTATGTAGCCGTTAGATACAAGAATTATGACCCACATGTAACAATCCTTAAACAATGCAGTCAGGAAGAAATAATTCATTTTTATTATTTATTTATTGAAGAGAAGATATTGAACAATTAATAATGCTATGTTGATCGAGTGAATGTGGAAATGGACAATGAATGGTAGTCCAAGGCTGAAATGGACCATGATTATAATCAACAGGTCAGCAACATAAGCGATACAGAATTGTTAAGTCTTGTGTTTAATAGGGATATTTGGAAAATCATTATCATCAATATCAGTATTGTATAATAGGTTTCACACCAGCATAGTACACATGTGTTTTAAAATCCACCTTCTGCTCATTTATAACCATTTCTTGTATTATATTTTAATATGGCCCCATTTATTGACACTTTAATGAAGGACCACCCATCTTTTTTCATACTATACAGTCCTCTGGATATAATCACTGTTGAATTTGCTAAGGTTGAAATATCTATAAAAATCAATAAGGGTGAGGTGAGTATAAACAAATAAATAACTGTAAAAGAACTGCCTGGTTGTTTCATTTGGTAATAGAAGGAAATATCATCAGTTTTGTGGTTTTGGGAGAGAGGGAGAGGGGCGGGGGAACAGCAGTTGAAGAATCCGAGTTTAGACCAAATGATCATGAGTCTGGTGTCTGGTAGACATGTAGAGTGCCCATTGTGAGTGTTACTTTGTGATCCCAAGTTCTGGAATTTACTCCCAAGATTTAAACACTTGCAACCTTACATGCTTCTAAACTAATCGTATCCACCAGAGTATTGTACAAAATATTCAATATTTGCAGTTGTATTACGATACAATATAACATACTGATTTTTTATTATGAGATTGGGATATTTTAAATTCAGAAACTAGGATTGAAAATGAACATTTGCAAAATGCATGCTCAATTCTCTGAAAATTCAATATTACTGTGTGAAGTCTGTGGGAAGAATGTGCAAATAAATCTAATTATGATCTGTTGGCTCATTAGAAACAAATAATAGAGATTATGGATGTGGGTGATGATGATTTATTCGTGAATGTTGAGTTTGTATTGAATTGGAAGCTCTGTGAGAATATGTCAGTGTTTGATTTTTTACCTAGGAGATGTGTTGAGTGTTGGAGTGACACACATGGGTGTCAGTTCGCCGGCATTTGCCGGCATGCTGGCAAAATGAAAAATCGGCAAGAGGTCTTGCCGGAAAATAGAATTCTGGCGAACCATGATTTTAAAAATTAATTGCAATGCAGAGATGACCCGATTCCAGCATTATAAAAGTCACGTGAAGTTGTCCGTCGCAAGCCGTAACCATTGTCCCTTCCTTCCTTCTGTTTTAGTAGTACTAGTAGTTGTAGTCCAGCCTCCCGTGCTACTCAGGCTATGCATTGTTTTGAGCCCAGGCATTACACATGCCTCGTACAACATGGCGACTGAGCCCACCCAGGCCTGCTCAGCGAAGCGAGCCCAGTAGGCTAGGCCCTAGGCATACGGTGTGTGCTGCGCTGCAGAGAGTAGGCCAGGCATGAATGGATGGTTACTTTACTGTAATGATGACGTAGCCTCACGCCACGACCTACTCGCGACTGACGAGGCTAACCGCTGCATGTTACTAGTTGATTTCACGGTTCGTAGCGTGCTGGCTAATAAAATTTCTTTAAATTCCCTCAATAAGCTATTTCAAACTAAAAAAGTTCCTTCCCCCCTCTCAAACTCTCTCTCTCTCTCTCTCTCTCTCTCTCTCTCTCTCTCTCTGTATCTCTGAGATTGTGTGTGTGAGTATGCATGATTGCATGAAAAAAGAGCTCTAGATCTACGTTTTGCTTGTCACCGTTGCCGGCATCGATAATTAGCATTGGTCCTCGACAAAGATCTTAAAATAGTTGCATCTATTTTAAGATTTTGGTCCTCGACTGCTTGAAGGAGGACTTGGTTGGGAGGTAAGGGGATCATTTTATTTTATTGTAGATATGGTTACACGGCAATAACTAGTGTTGTATGGGCCATAAAGGTACTTTCAGGAATTTGGGAAATTATATCAGGCTGTTGTAGGAATTTTGAACTTCGACCACTGGCACCCATGGGTTGCTCCAGCATTTTGTATTGATGAGTGATTTCTTTTCTCTTATTATTGATAGTCATCACTTGGCAATTTGCAGGCTGAAAACTCATTTGCCATGTTGTCGACCACAGTGTTAGAGATTCTTGATCCCTCTGGAGGGCTTTTGTGTTTTCCTCTGTTGTTATTTTTCTGAAAATAAGGCTGTGATCAGCAAACAGTTTCAATTGTGTTTGTGTTGAAAGCTTCTCACCGATGTCATTGATATAAATAGAGGCCCAAACACTGTACCTTGTGGAACACCTGAAGTAACGAGACAGGATCACTGCATTGTTCCTCATGCGTTACCTTTTGTTTTCTGCCGCTTAGCCAATTTTGAAACCAGTCCAGGAGTTTCTGCTGGTTGGTGTTTCTAATACCCACTCCATATAGCTTTTGGAGGAGTCTTTGATGTGGTACTGTATCAAATGCCTTACAGAAATCTAGTACAATTAATTCAACTTGTCTTTTATTGCCATATGATCTCGTTAGTGATTCAAGAGTTGTTAAAAGCTGTGTTTTGCACGCCTATCCCAGTTTCAGTACTATAAAGTGAACTGTGGCAGATTTTTATCCATCATTTTCTGAATATGATGCTTGTCTATCGCGGAATACTTCCATCTGAAGCTGTACTCATTTTCACCTAGGTTGGGTGAAGCAACAGGGGTAAATTTTCTTGCTAAAGGAAAAACATATGTACCTCTGTTTGGATTCAAACCAGGTACCTCTAAGTCCATTGTTAAATGCTCTACTTTTTCATATTCATAAAGACCCCAAACAAATCATCAACTCTCTAATGGCAACGTCCCCTCTTGATTTTGCCCCTGCATCTTTCATATCATCAATATTTATCATGCATATGCAGATTAATAACAACTGGACTGGTATCATGTTTGAATTCTCCCATATTCATTGCGTGATTTTTTTTTTATAAAACATGTGTTTCTGTTGCAATGATTATTGCAAATAATTAGACAATGTGGAAACTTCTCCCTACATATTTTCTATTCAAGATGTAATAATGAATAAAAGTAAAAATTCTTATTCTGAGATTCTATGAATAGCTTTGTTCATCCCGTTGGTTCATGCCACCAGCCACATGTCAAATTAGATTTTAATCAGCTGCTCGAGCCGGCATATAAAATATGGATTAGTTTTTACAATTATTAAATTAAAGCTCAAAATTCAGAAATGTATCTCATCAATTGCTGTATATAAAAGCTGTATGCCTTCTGATGCTGTAAATAACCATGTGTTGTTATCTCTCAGGTCTGTTACCACATATTTTGCCTTTTTATGGAAATCTTAAATATGTACATTGTGGGTTTTTGTTTGTATGTGATGATGGAAGATGTAGGAGGAATACAAAACTCAGTTCACAGAGATCTGTCTTCTGTAAATTGTTGTGCAAGATTTTCTTGTTATCACTGTGTTCAAAGTTCTGGGTGCCATCCAGCCAGATGTATCAAGTGCATTTTCTGTTAGTTTTTTATTTGTGCATTTATAGTTTTAATGCTAATTCCTTGTAGGCAACAACCATTCTTGCCAATAAATAATTTGTACGTTTGTAAACTAAATTGGTTAGTTTGCTTTTAAAACGTTTCTGCCACACACTGTAGTAAAGGACTGCTTTTAAGACCCGCTTTTCCCACAAATCCCCTACCTGGTCAGTAGGTGTTGATAAGAGGCCACCTGAAAACCCGACCCCAATTTACCGATGTTTGTTCCTTCTCCGAAGTTCCTTGCATAATAAAACGTGACTCATAACCTCATCTCCCTACCCACATTTCATTTTTGGTCTCCTGTCTACTGATTGGTCAGCCTCCAGATCATGATTGCATTTGACAACTTCCATTTCGGGTCCACAGCTTTGACCTGGCAGCCTAGTCAAAGCACATGACCCCTGAGACATATGAAGTTGCACCATATATGTAAGCGGTGGTCAGCCCCTATATAAATGACCACGGCGGTAGCCAGCAAGTTGTGCAGTATAATTTTGTAACCTCCCTGGTGCTCAAAGAAAAAGGATTTGTTGGATTCTTTTGGGTTATTTGTTCTCTCAATCTTTTGCTTTGTTATACAGTGTTGAGTTGTCAACAAAATGAAGCAGCTCATGAAATAGACTATACTTCCCCCCCCCCCCCTCCCTCTTTGCATTTGTTAACCTTGGAGTATTGAATCAAGCAGTGCTCTCTGTCTCTAGTTATCACTTGTGTGTATCTGAATGTCAGCATGAATTATGCCAATCAACAGTGTTGTGTGTGTGTGTGTGATGAAATAGACTATGCTCCCCCCCCCCCTCCCTTTTTGTTATTGTTAACCTTGGAATGTTGAATCATGCAGTGCTCTCTGTCTGCAGTTATCACTTGTGTGTGTCTGAATGTCAACATGAATTATGACAATCAGCACAGTGTTGTGTGTGTGTGTGTGTGTGTGTTTGTGTGTGCGCACTCATTGATCAGTTCCAGATATCTCTATGCTCTTATCTGGATTTTATTGATTTATATAGACTGAAGTGGCAAAGGGCATTTTACACCTGGCAAATGTTTTCTTTGTTATATATGTATGTGCTTTGTAGGTTTTATGATTTAAATATTGAAATGAAATATTGTTTTCATTATTGGTGCTCACAGAAATGCTTTCTCTTCTTGCTATTTTTTTTGTTTGGTTGTTTGTTGAGCTGAACTCAGTAATGTAGTTTGGGCTTGCTTTTGAAGTGGATATCTTTCATGAAAAAAAAATGTCAGAAGATTCATCATATCTTGGATTTGTCTTTTTTGGTCTTATTTTTGTACATTTTAAATACTTTTTACAAGTGGTGCAATGGGGTCACGATTGGAATAATGAAGAATCTTGCCTCAATCTTTGAATTCTCAAGATACCATAGGATGAGGATTCATTGATGAGGGTGGACAGGCCAAATGATGGAACATTCTTGGGAGGGTATGAGAGATAAGAGAATTCTAGTGATATGTTGAGTGCTGGTGGTGGTGCTGAGGCTGAGGTTGTTTTAAGACATTATATAAATTAATACAATTTTCTGCAATAAAATCAAGTGAAGGTTTATGACCTATTGTGACACAAGATCTTGAAGATACAGTGCAACCCCTGGATAATGACATCGCCTGGGACCGAAAAATTATGTCGTTGTCCAGGGGTGTCGTTATTCTGGGGTTTTCAAGATGCCGGAAAAAGGGGGCATGTCAGACTTCCGTGAATATAACGATGCGATGCTCGGACCAGTGCCTGCGATAAGACACGTACCAACCATGTTAGAATGTGTATTTTTCATGTTGACAAAGGGTTTACGAGTCATGCTTTCACTCTCCGATGTGTATTGTCATTGTTTTGATCCTAACCAGTGAAAAAGAAGCGTGTGCTGTGTGCTGTGGTAAACAGAGTAAATCAGGGAAAACAACCATAAAACCGTTGACAATGATGACCGAAAGTGAAACATTTCATGTTAACTTTCTCCTGCCATCGATTATTTGAGTTGTGCTCAATCAGAGTGCATAAATCAGTGACAGGAGAGCAGTGTCAGAGAACAGCCAGAAATAGTAAGTGTGGCTTTAATAGCGATTTGAAACCTCATAACTGTACCTCTGCAAGACCGACCCTTGTTTTCTTTCCATTTCTGTGTATTTGTGGTGTTTCTATGATAGTTTCTGTGCTATAAATCTACAAGTAATGTGTTTAAACAGAATTGTGATTATTCATTCCAAGTATTTATAATGATCTGCTTTTGGTCTTTATATAAAGAGGACAAATTCATTTTTCTGATTGAGTACCTTTCATTTTTGTGATAATTGCGCATGAACATGATCTTCAAATTTTCAATAGTTTATCTTTCCGTGTGAATTAAGGAAGTGGACTATGGAACACACACACATTGCGAAATAACACAGAACTCAAGTCGTTGAAAATAGCGTTCTTCTTTTTCATTTGGCTTCTTTCCCTTTTACAGGATTCATCACAGCGAAATTCATTCGCTCAGGTTTTGGCAATTTGATTTTATGGCTAGATGCCTTTCATAATACCAACCGTTCCCATTTTTTAAATCTGGGCTGAGGACTGATGCTGAAGCATGCTAATTTGCACAATTTGGTGGCTGGACAAGAATCAACAACATGAAATAAGAAATGACGATGTAATAGGTAACATGTGCTGCCCTGTGGTGAGTTATACAAGAAGTTGAACATCTGTTTCCAACTCTTTGGATGTCTGTTCTTTGATACTTACAACAGACTCCTACTTTGAATTTGAAGATCTTGGAGGCATGACTCATTCAACAAATTAAACTTCAATAAACAATGTCTAGGGGTTCATGGGGCTCATATATGCAGGTCTGACAATCAACGTAGGTCTAGCGAACAAACTCTGATAATGCACCGCTCATGTAATCTAGATCTAGATCCAATTACAGTATAGACCTAGCAATCAAACGCTACAAAGTGCAGGTCATACATATAGTCTAGCTCTGGGTCTAAATGCATGTTGTAAAGCACAACCACACAGGAGCTCAGATGAACTCTCCTCATTCACATTGCTACCTACTTTTTAACCCACAAATCGGATCTACTAGCAACATCGAAAACATTCCTATACTTCAGCCAGTCAGCTCACACCACCATGCACAAGTCACTCCAAAATAGAGATTTGGCGATATGTTTTATTTTTCAGAATAGTCCAGAATCTTCATGTAACCACATGAGTTCCGCAAAATTGCTAAATTGTGCAGGTTTTTTGTGTCTGGTGTACTCATTTAAGAACATGCTTTCTGATTATGTCATCACAATATTTACACATTTCTCCCACTCAATATATATATATATATATATATATATATATATATATATAAAGTCAAAAACTTTTAATTT
>JAUEKS010323365.1:0-12880 GCA_031762815.1 Tylodina fungina | reverse complement strand
ATGGCAAACAGTTTAGGTTTCGATCGATTTTCCATTGTTCCATTTTTGGGTCATGACGTACGAATAGGGGGTAGGGTTAAAAAAGGGCCATTTAAAAAATAATTTTTGACCAGAATTCTTAATGCCTCTTTGGCTACGTCCAAAAGTGAATACCTGAGGCATCATTAGTTGCTTATTGACAGGAAGTTAACAGTATAAAAATAGAAGCCAATTTCCAAGACTGTTCTTTTTTTTGGGTCACGACCTACGGTAAAGGTTAAATCAATTCACATGTATAGCTAAGTAACTCACAAGGGGAAGGTGAAAATCTGTTTGATTCTTTTCCAAGTCTGGACATTTATCACAGCTAGTATGATGACCGCTATACATTTTCTTGTTCATGTCTCTCTTTAGACATTGTGTGTACAACATCCTGTCCAGTTGGTGCAGTCCAGAATTCTGACTGTACCTGTAATTGTGTAGATACTTCAAGGACATACAACCCTACTTCCAATACATGTGGTATGTTTGGCACTTTTCAAATACATTAGTTATACAGACACTTTATATCAGGCTGTATCACATATATGTTAAATGATTTAAGGAAATCAACTTTTAATCAAATCAGCAGGTTTCACTTAGTAAATTACACCAAGCAGAATATCCAAATCTATTGATTCGTTTGAATAAATTGACACTTTATATAGACATTAATTTCTTGTTTCTGTCTCCTTTTTTAGACCTTGTGTGCACAACATCCTGTCCAGTTGGTGCAGTCCAGAATTTTGACTGTAGCTGTAATTGTGTAGATACTTCAAGGACATACAACCCTACTTCCAATACATGTGGTATGTTGGGCTCTTTTCAACTAAGTTAGTTATACAGACACTTTATATCAGGCAGTATCGCATAGGCCGTATATCTTAGTAAATTACACCAAACAGAATATCAAAATCTGTTTATTTGTTTGAACAAATTGAGAATTATAACAGTATTAGTGATAAACTATAGCCATTTTCTTGTTTCTATCTTCTTTTTAGATCTTGTGTGCACAACATCCTGTCCAGAGGGTGCAACCCAGAGCACAAACTGCGCATGTATTTGTGACGATACTTCAAGAACATACAACCCGACTTCCAATACATGCGGTGTGTTTGACATAATTTTTAGAATTAGCTACACAAAATCTGTATGACAGGCTGCATTACTTGCATGTTATGGAAATTTACTATTAAATCAATTTCCATGTATAGCTAAGTAGCCCTAACTCACAACAAGGGGAACATGAAAATCTGTTTGATTCTTTTCCAAGTCTGGACATTTATCACAGCATGTATGATAAACTCTATACATTTTCTTGTATCTGTGTCCTTTTAAGACCTCGTGTGCGCAACATCCATGTTTGGCACTTTTTAATTACGTTAATTTTACAGACACTTTATATCAGGCGGTATCACATATATGCTAAACTATTTAAGAAAATTAATCTTTAATCAAATCAGTAGGTATCTCTAAGTAAATGTGGTGTGTTTGGAACTTTTAGAATGAGTTATAAAAAATCTATGTCAGGTTGCATTACTTGTATGGATAAATCACAATTCAATCCAATCACAGTGTACCCTTATTAAATCATACCAAATAGACATTCAAAATCTGTTATTTCATTTGTAAATTGAGATTTTTATCACATTATGTATGATATACAATAACTATTTTCACATGCCTTGTTCTTTTTAGATCTCGTGTGTACAACTACCTGTCCTACTGGTGCAACGCAGAGTTCAAACTGCGAGTGTATTTGTGAAGATAACTCAAGACAATACAACCCTGTGTCCAATACCTGTGGTATGTTAATGTTTGACCCTCATAAAATAAGTTATAAGAAATTGTATGCTAGGATGTGTTACTTTATGTGAAGTGCTTTATAGAAAACCCATACTGTTCAATGAAATCATCATGTATAACTCAGTAAGTCATATCAAGTTGAATGTCAAAATTTCTTGAAATAATTTGAACAAAATAAAGACTTTAGTCACAATATGGGTGATGTACAAATGGATTTTTCTTGTTTCTCCATCCATTTTCTATTTCTAGACATCGTGTGCACAACAGCATGTCCAGCTGATGCAACCCAGAGTGCATCCTGCGAGTGTGCTTGTATAGATAGTTCAAGAACATACAACCCTACTTCCAATACATGTGGTACGTTTGGCACCTTTAGAATTAATTATACAGAAACTGAATGTCAGGCTGTATTGCTTATATGTCACACTCTTGAGGGAAAACTCACAATTTATTCACACCATCATATATCATCTAGATAATCACACCAAGTAGAATGTCAATGATTGTAGGTTGTGTGTAAAAAGATTGAGTAGAAATAGTATTCTTCATGATTTTTATAGCTGCTCCTTACATGTGTAGGGTGATGAGACATGAGTAGTCCTTATCCAGCTCTCGAATTCTTCACATGTTGGCTCCAAGCACCATGCTAGGATAAACCATCTCTATACATGTTGGTTCTAAGCACAATGCTAGGATAAACCATCTCTATACATGTTGGCTCTAAGCACAATGCTAGGATAAACCATCTCTATACATGTTGGTTCTAAGCACAATGCTAGGATAAACCATCTCTATACATGTTGGTTCTAAGCACAATGCTAGGATAAACCATCTCTTCACATGTTGGCTTCAAGCACTATTAATTTTACAGACACTTTATATCAGGCGGTATCACATATATGCTAAACTATTTAAGAAAATCAATCTTTAATCAAATCAGTAGGTATCTCTAAGTAAATGTGGTGTGTTTCGAACTTTTAGAATGACCCAAATGTCAGGCTGTATCACTTGTTTGTTACACTGTTGAAGGAAAACTCACAATTCAGTCTATAAAGTCAAAGGCTAGAGAAAGACCCCTAAAATCTGGTCTTCTGATCCACCTGGTTGGGGGTTGGACATTAGGCTGATTCCCTCATCTCGTTAAAAATACCATTTGTTACAAAAACACGGACTAGAGACTTAAAGCACAAAGCCTTGCGAGACAGGAGAGCCTCTGTACCAGATTCCATGAAGTATGACAATGAAAATCTGCGGGAAGCCGTCAAGCTGGTTTCTCTTTGGTCTAGCAGATATCTCCTTATTAGATCGTCGGATGTGAGAACCATGTGTGAAACAAAGAAGACAGCTTAAATAGTCAAGGAATTAATGCTGAGATACTGATTACGTGTACTGGTAATTTGCAACACTCACTGGATCTGGTCTGAACAGACACGGTTAAGTACAGGTGAGTTACCAATCTATTCAGGAATTGAAGGAGAAAAATACATCTCATACAGAAGGAGTTGCTTTAATATTAAATACAATTGCACAGAAGATGCTACATAGATGCAAACTGCATGGATCTTGAATCATCATGGCATCTTTCACAACCAAGAAGAAGATCAACGTAAACATTTTCCTGATTTATGCCTCAACAAACAATGCAGAGGATGAGGAGAAATATAGCTTCTACAATAGACTTCAAAACATAATTGAAAAGCTCCCGAACAAATACTTTAACATTATCATGGGAAATGCAAATGCAAAAGTAAGGGAAAAATACAGGATATGGAGAATTCATGGGCAGGCATGGACTAAGCGAGCAAAATGACAATGGAGAAAGAATTTTTGATATGTGTGGACTCAATAGCATGGTAATTTGTAGATGCAGTGTCCCCACACAGATGAATGCACAAGCAGCTTGGATATCACTGGATGGCATGACAGAAAACTAGATTGACCACTTTTGCATCTCACTTAAATTGTGATGCTCACTGGAAGATGTCAGAGTGATGAGAAGAGCGGATGTGGGACAGACCATCATCTTATATTTGGCTAAACTCAAGCTCAGATTGAAACATTATATATATAAGAGTTAGCAAGGAGGTGAGATTAAAATTTCAAGTAAGAGTACTAAATGGCACACAGGAAAGAGACAAATTTAAATTGGCATTAAATAACATATATCAGCCCCTTCAAGACCTACCTCAATATGAAGATATCAATGCAACTTGGAATTTGGTTTATGAGACATGTACAAATGTTTGTCAGGAGATGATTGGCTTAAGGAAAGCCCGTCATAAGGAATGGAAAACACAAGCTACACTTGGGCATATAGATAAATGCAGATTAAAAAACGAAGCTGTGATCAACTCTAAAACTAGAGCAGAGAAATCACTAAGCAGCAGCAAAGAGGGCAACAACAAGCTTACAAAAAGACAAGGATAAGTTCTTAAAAGAGTCTACAGAGAAAGCAGAGAAAGTAGTGATCGTATGAGGATTGTGTACCAGATAACATACCTCCTAACAGGTAGACGCAGTACACCAGGTGTACCAGTAAAAGATGAGCATGGGTAAACCATTTTCGGCTAGGAAGCACAGATAATGAGATGGGAAGCACATTTTAAGCAAAGGTTTTCAGCAGAATCATTCTTGAAACAATCAAGGACAAGGTGTGTGAATTGCTAATGGATCAACAAGCAGGTTTCAGAAAAACATTGATCATGCACAGACCAGACCGCAACTCTCTCGGTTATATTGGAACAGTCAATTGAGTGGAATTTACCTCTATAAGTAAACATTGTTGACTTTGAAAAATCATGCTAAATTACAGCATTCCAGATGAAATTTCAAACCTAGTTAGAAATGTGCATGATGGAATAAGCTGCAAGGTTTGCCATGAAGGCCAGTTCACAGACTGTTTCAAGGTCACGATACGAGTTTGACAGGGTTGTCTTTTGTCACCTTTCCTTTTCATCATCTCAGTAGACTGCATTATGAATGAAGTCACAGCTGGAAAAAGAAATGGGATACAATAGACTTTGTGGACACATTGGATGATCTTGACCTTGCACATACTTTAAAATCTACTTTCACACACACACACACAGTCAGAGGAAAGAAATGACAGAGCGGTTGCACAGCAGAGCCAAGGGCTTAGAGCTACACAGTCATTCAGGAAAAACCAAACTTCTTAAAGTAACTTCAGCTCTGGCAGCTCTATCACACTGACTGACATAGACCACTGAGAAAGCCAAGCAGTAGCACCGCAAGGCAGGTAGTGAGATGGAATCCATAGGAGAGAAGGAAAAGGTCAGGCTACAGATTTCCTGGAGGAAATGCTTGGATGAGGATGTAAAGAGAAATGGGCACTTTTGGAACAAAAATTGGCAAAACTGTCTCAAGATATGTGTGAGTGGAAGTCTCTGGTCCATGGCCTATACCCTTGAAGACGTGACGGGCGATAATGATGATGATGATGATGATGATGATGATGATGATGATGATGATAATCCCACCAAGTGGAATTTCTGTTTATTTTGTTTGTAAATTGACACTTTTGTCACAATAATCAATTGTTTTTTATTTGTTCTTTGTAGATCTCATGTGCACAACGGTCTGTCCAACTGGTTCAACCCAGAATGCAGATTGTGGGTGTACCTGTGAAGACATTTCAAGGATATACAACCCTATTTCCAATACATGTGGTATGTTTAATGACATTCTTGGAATTATTTATTAAAAAAACCGACATTTCATGCTGATTTTTTAAAATCAGTACTTGGTATTAACAGCCAAGCAAACAGACTGTGGTTGTACATGTTTAGATTCTGTATGATAGTATGAGAATGTAACATATTTTGTATAAAATTATGTTTTGTAAGTATTTTGCATATTGTTCTTGAACAGGCAATTTTGATGATTCCCCTAATTTCTATATAGTGAACTGGTGTTAAATGCCTTTTAACAGCAACAGTCACATTTGACTATCGAGATTTCTGTAGGTTTATATTCTCCAATTTCTCTCCTTTGAAAACTATGCATGTTTATAGTCCCCATTCAGTGATAAGCACTGTGTAAATTTTGCTACATACGTTTATTAGTTTGCAGATGATAACCACTGGTTCTTAGAATTTTTGTGTGATGTCGTCAGTTTTTATCAAACTATATTCTAAATAATATACACAAGTACTGTTTAGGTAGAAAAAGTCACCTTCTTTCATTTCTTATTTTGTGAAGGAAAGTTCTAGTGAGCAATGTCTTTTTTTTTCGAATGTTTTAATATTTTTGAGACTTTAATATGTACTTTCACAGTGAATCTCATTTAGTTTAAATAAATGAATATAGAAAAGGCAGTGTGAAATTAATATTTTTTTAGAGGTAAACAGTAGACAAATTAAGATTCACAACCCTTATTTCATTTCAAAGGGATAAGGGGTTTCCTTTAACTCCTTTACCTTAAGCCCTATACTGGCTAATACATTATTATAAAGAGAAGAAAAGATATATAAACAAATCTTTCAGGTGATAAGGAGAGTATGATGACTGACCATATCCTTGTGAGAAAGGATAATAAGAAACAGAATGCTCAATGTTAAGGCTGTAGTGGAAGAAGAGTATGTTAGGCAACAATTATCCTTTTATCTTTTAATTAGTCGTATTTATTTATTTATTTATTTATTTATTTATTTATTTATTTATTTATTTATTTATTTAATTTTATTTTCTCTAATTTTGTCAATTTTGGATTTATTTTCTTTTGATATTGCAAACTGCATGTGACCAGTCTGAATTTCTCAGAAGGGATCAATCAATCAATATCTCATTGTGTATAGCGTGGTAGTAAGACCAAAGAATATAAGTGAAAACAAATGGGATAGCAGTATTAGAATACAGAAGCTTGATGGTGATAGAGTTAAGGCATAATTTGAAATAAACATGACAGATAGAGGTTGAAATAAGCAAAAAATATATCACAAAGTTACTAGGGTAAGTGATATCAGGGACATAATGAGTATTAGGTTATGCAGTGGGGAGGGAAAGACAAGTGGCGTGGGTGGTAGGCATTCCATCTGAAGAGGCAAGATTTCTAGTTTAGTCTCGGTTCATCTGCTATCTTTTCTCATTTTAAAAATATTCGCTTTTGGCTCCAACTGGGAAGTGGGAAATCTTAATGCCCTATCGGAGATGGGATGCTAACTAAGAGTCTCTTCTCAAAAACCCTTGGCATTGAAAACTGAACGAAGAGTAGATATGCACGGCTGCTATGGCTATATTTAAAAATTCTAAGGCTCTACCCAGTTTTTCCTACCCAATGCCCATGTTGTTGAACTTGGCCCAGCCACTGAAGCTCAGACAAAATATGGGGAAGGTTGGTGTTAGGAGAAGCTTCCAGCCAAAAAAGAAATTGCCATCACGAATATTTGCTGTCTGACTCTGGCAAAGGTGATTAAAACTGATAGAAAAAGTGACGTATATTGAATACCTAAAGGAATATTTAAGTTTAAAGAAAATCAGTAGGTGTTACTCACTCAGGAAATCACAAAAAAGGTATCAATTTACTCATATGGTCTTTTTTCCTGAAATAATGAGAGGTAATTTTACTGGTAAATGCATAATTACTGTTCATATTTCAGGGGGATTTTTTTTTTACATACGCACAAATTTAGCATGCAAAGACCATATGAGTGAGTAAAGAGAATAAATTGCCACAATTGTATGAATGAATATTCATTGTGATGACACCTGCAAAATAAAAAAGCCCTAAAAAATAGGAACAGTTGTGCTAATAAATGGCCATGAGTAGTTCTATCATATACTTGCGTCTCTGACACTGCTAACTTCAATCAATGTCTGGACTGTTTTCTTCCTGTTTTTGCATGGAATACTTTGTACAGCTTGAAAGTGTTGTTGTAGTTATTGTGTTGATAAGTTATAGGGGTATTGAGTTGCTAAGGTGGTAGGTGTTCCCTTGATGGGCTAAGGTTCCGGGTTCGATTTCTTGTCAGAGCAACAGAAGTTTATTTTTGTTTAAAAATTCTCACCCCTGGATCCACCTGAGCAATGAAGAGTCTTAATGCTTGAAACCCTGTCAGGGATGGGCTATAAACTCAAAGGTTCTGTGTGTAAGTTACACACGTCGAAAAACCCGGCGCACTTGAAAATTAAAGAATGATTAGGCAGGCAGTTGACTACTGACCGGGCAAAATATTTAAAAAAAATTAAAGTTCTACCCATTATTCCTTGCTGATCTTTGCCAATTCACTAAATTGTCGACAAGTAGGGCGTTTGGTGTTAGGAAGAGCATCCAGCTGTAAAAACAAATTGCTAAAACTTAGCAAATGAATTTTCATTGTGATAATCCCTGCAAAAGGGAAAAGCCCAAAAGTAAACGAAGAATTGTACAGATAAATGGTCTTGAGTTGTGTTTCATTACATACACGTATTGTTCATGTGTCTACTAAACTGCAAACTACATTTCTATTAACTCTTGAGTTGTTTTCCTTTTATGCAGTAGGCTATGGTGCACTTTGCATACACAGCTTGTCAATGTTCTTGAGGTACAACGATTATAAAGGATTAGGGTTAGTTAGACGTTGTATAAACCTACAAGTGTTCGCTGCTTTTTGTTCACCTGTTGATTTTTTAATGTAATCTGCAGATCTTACTGATAGAGTAGGATGCACGACCACCTGCCCAGTTGAAGTCACAATCCAGAATGAAGACTGTAGCTGTAGTTGTGTAGATACTACATTACAGTACAACACCTTTACCCGCAGTTGTGGTATGTTTTGTTTTCTGGATATTGTAATAAAATGATAGTATAGTGCCGGGTAGAAATTTGATATATTACTTCATTACTGAATCATTTAAAGAGGTTTAAACCGTTTTAACTATAAGCAAACTAGTTTTAATCATTATAGGCATTTTAATGTTTTCCCTGAATTTAACAAAATTATTATGTGTACTCAAATAAACTGCTTGATTGTTAACTAATTTAATAATTATGCATTATTGTTGACTGTGACTCAACTGCCATTTCACTTGTCTTAACACCTTCTTGCTGCCAAAATAGTGGGAAAAAATGAAAACCTTTAACATGTATCGATCCCAAATAAAGACATATTTCAATATCTTGGGTTTTTTTTAACTTGAAGAGTTTTTGGCCAGTGTTAAGATTGTAGTACAAATTGTGATATACGAAAACCATGACAAACGAGGGACAAATGAATAACTCATCCTGAAAATTAGTATGGCAGTCAGCAGATGTAACATTGCCTCACTTGGAGATATGTGACCCAAAAACTAAATTTATATTATTATTGTAAATGCAGATTTGCTAAGCAATTGATTGTTACTATTTTCACATTTTTAAAATTGTTTAATTTCCCTTTTTAATGTGTAGAAATTATTATTGAAAATGTTGGGGATATTTTCAATATATTTTTACCCCCTCCCTCCCCAAAACAAAAACAAATTTTAAATTTCATGTTATCATTATTCAGAGATATGCTGCAAATACATTTAGTGACCTACTATAAACCTAGGAATAATTACAGTTATTTAATAAATGCAAATGATAATTCAACCTCAAGAAAGAACAATTAAAAGAAAAGGTGGTTGAGGAAACAGTAAAATATCCTACTTTTATTCAGGCAAATATTTTGATTTTCCTATTATTATCAACTGTTGACCATTAGATATGCAGTATAAACAGTCCTTATGAGCCATTCAGCTCATCGGGCTGGCGGCATTTATTCTGGTTTCAGTAGCATGGAGCGGACAGTAACATATTTTGTCCATCATTTTCTGAATAGGTTGTTAGTCTATTGCAGAATACTTTCCCAGCCGAAGCTGTATCCATTTTCACCTGGGTTGTGTGAATCAACAGGGGTAAATTTTCTTGCTTAAGGAAAAACACATTTGCTTCAGGTTGGCCTCTAACCCGGAACCTCTTAGTCCACAGTCCAGCGCTCTATCCGCTAGGCCACAGCACCTCCAGATATGCATTATGATGCCTATGATATGATCTTTACTACCTTATTGATGGTTGTGTTGATTCCTACTATAATTTGACATATTATTGCTAAAGAACGTGTGGAACGATTGTTATTGAGACACAAGTGTAATGAAAATGGCCAAAAGGTTGTTTCATAGTGCTGCATTGCGATTGTTCCCACAGGAGGCCCTGACTGTCAACAGGCATGCCCTCTGGATTCAGTCCAACAGCAAGACTGTTCATGTCAGTGCCCTCAGAACTTTGTCTTCAATGAACAAACACGAGAGTGTGGTAAGATGTTATGAACTATCTTATCAGCAATGTTTTTATCATTACATCTTTAAAGTAGACTAAACCAGGAGGTACTAACATAAATGACTTTGTATAACAGATAACACTGTGCTTATGGCGACGGGCACAGAATTCCAACTCCATGCCATGTTTCTTGCTTCAAGAGAAATAGAAAGGAAAGCATAGATATGCTGATCTACAAAATGTATTAAGCAATTTTGGTACTCAAATATGAATGATGTTTCAAAGAAGTAGCTATTGCAGTCATAGAACAATAGCAATTGGTATCATTTAATCATTGAATGAAAAATAAATATAAAAATAATCTTTCGCCATCACAATTGAATCAAAAGTTGTTCCGTAAGTTTGAAACTTGATCTACTCTTTTCACACTACTTAAAAGTATTCAAAAAACAAAATCAAACATTCCATTTGTCATTCTAAATTTTTAGAACAGGAAGATGTGTTCCTATGGGTAATCATGTTGATTTTGTCAATGGTGTACTTTTTTCTGCCTCTTGTAACACAATTGTACTGATATTTCAAATGAAAATTAATGGTGATCCGCGGCTTTCTCATTAAGCTGCATTGAACTCATGGATAAAAATGTGATTCATTTTTTTCCATGAAACAAATTTATGATTATAAAGATAGATGTCTATTGGGGACATATTTAATATTATATTAATGCTTGTTAGATGTAACATTGCCTGCACTGTGAGAACTGTTTCACAACTTGAATACTGAGTGTTTGTCTCACAACATACTACAAAGGTGGATATGGTATAGATCTATAGTTCTTAGTACACGGCAAGATGTTTGAGGAAAAATGTAAATAGAATCTAAACCTAGCTCTTATGAAGGCTGTTATATAACTCTGACTCAGAGTATCCATTTCTAAAACTTTTAGTTTTATCTTTTTATCAGAAAACAACACAAAAACATACACCAACGAGCTCTGTCCAGCAAGTGAGTATAGCTGTGAGAACAACCAAGTGGCTTACAGGGACAGCTGCCATGGTACTTGCTACTGTGCATGCGCCGCAGGTTATGCTGGACTTCGGTGTGACATCAAACTAGAAGGTTATTAGCTCATTCCATGCTACAATAATATGTGTAATAAACAATAAAAACGATGCTGTAAGAAAATGGGAAAGCAAAACAGAGAAATAATATAGAAAACACTGAAATGAAAAGGAGAGAAACAAAAGAATGAAGCAAAGAAGGGGAATAAAGTTAAAGAGGAGAAGAACAATAGAAGGAAATTAATAGAGAACAAAATTAGATCCAATATATTGACATTACTTCAGAATATCTCATTCTCAATGAGATGTCATACTTTATTATTTGCCCTTTCCAGCTGAGCTGTGTGATGAGTGCACCTACAAGAATGGCCACTATCAAGCCGGTGTAGTGGGCTACTGTGACCTGTTTGTTCATTGCGCCCCAGTGGGTTTCAACGCAACAAGTGGGCTTCAGACTTTCACCCCGTATATTTTGTTGTGCCCAGAGGGAACTATCTATGTCACCAGGCCAGATGGCTCTCGGGGATGCGACTTTCCTGCAAATGGAGAATGTCCTTATGGTAAGAATCACAACAAAGCTCTGTGTTTTGTTGAAAGTTATTATATTTATTATTAATCTTAGGATCAGTGTTGATTCCTTTGTTGTTGATCATAGTTAAGCAGTTGCTTTAAAAAGAGGCAAATAGGGGGGTACCATGGGATCTTCTTTATCTAGACCTTATAGTTATGGCTACTACTGAATAGGAATTGAGTGTAGCTTGGGAATTTTGTAATAATAATGTACAGGAACTGTATTGGCCCCAGTAGTGCTTATTGGAATACTTTTCAAACAAATGCAGTTTGTGAAGTCTGAGACCTCCGGATTCATTAGAGGTGCAATGGGTTGGGGATTGAATTAATAAAGAATTTCGCCTCAAACTTTCAGTGTTCAAAATCCTTTAACTAGATCAGGATATCAGTCATTCAGTAGAGAGGGTGGACTTTATACAAAATTATTGGAAACCATGGGAAATTGTCTGAGTGTCTGAGTTGTTAAGCGTTGGTGGTGATGCAGAGGCTGCAATTATCTCAAGAGTTAATAAGTAGCAAATAGTGTAAGTTTTGGGAAATGCTATGTATATCACTAATATTTAGTTATAAAAATGTATCTTGTAAAATCAGAGGGAAGGTTTATGAACTAAGAATTAGAAGCAAAATGACTTGCAGTACGTGAGCTTTGAGACAAGTTCTAGAATATCTGGATAGAGCTGAGATGTGAATGGGAAGGTGGATGGCTGGGATGATATCTGAGCACAAGACGAATGTGTGCGTACAACGTATTCTTTGAGTTCGTACAAGATATGGAGTAATCCATCAGTCTACGTTAAAATGGTTGGATTGTGTACCATGGACGGATAGTGATAATTAGAGCAGAAAATATAAATATGTAGTATTGCATATTGATGACATGAGACAAAGAGGCAGGCCAAAATGAACTTGGAATCAATTAGTAGAATATGATTTGACATTATGGAGTTTGAGTGCGGAAAATGCAATGAATTGGGAAAATGATAGGTAGCTCTATAATGTAGTCCTTTCAAGCCATTCGGCTCATAATGCTGGAGCTTATCCCAGTTTCAGTAGCATGTAGCCGACAGTGACAGATTTTATCCATCATTTTCTGGATAGGATGCTAGTCTATCGCTGAATACTTTTTCAGCCGAAGCTGTACCCATTTTCACCTGGGTTGAGTGAAGCAATAGGGGTAAATTTTCTTGCTTAA
>JAUEKS010323254.1:0-12882 GCA_031762815.1 Tylodina fungina | reverse complement strand
TTTTTGAAAATATGGGAAAATTTGCCTCATTTTGGGGGAAAATATGAAAAAAAAATTTGGATGGTTGGCAAGTCTGAATAAAGCGAGAAACTGTTTTTGTATGAGAGTGATGCATATAATGTGGTATGTAATGAGATCCCTAATGTCTCTGCAGGAGTGATAATTATTTGTTAAATTTGAAAATAAAAGTGGCAAATAGTGGAGAGTCAAAAACTGTCCACAGCAGTTGCACAATTCTATAATAGGTAACTCTGTCTAAACCTATGAAATGTATTATGTCTTTTTTGTTTTGTTGCAATTGTGATATCATCCCCTATCACTAATCATGACAATAGAGGCACAAGTCTTGAACCTCATCTAAGGGTGACCCTTTTATTAATTAAATGTTGGTTGCTAGCCTATTTTTTATTATTGATCTTCACAGAAAAATCTTGCCTTCCCAGCAAGTTTGTGTGCTGCAGTCTTAGAATTTGTGACCTGGTGCTAATTTTTAAGATTTTCCCTTATTTAAAATCGGACGCATATTGGAGTACCATTCCAGACTTTTAAAAAAAAAAACTCTGCCTCTTGTGTGGGAGAAAAGTCCTACGAGACAAAAGAAAATTACAGAAAACCATGATGGTGTGTGAAAATATCGGACCATATTATTTTGATATATCAACTTGATGTAAAGAATGTCAATGATCACACCTCTGAATATATCTATATGAAATTTATGCTTTACTTTAGTCGATGGGATTGAAAGAAAACAACATGCTTATTCCTTACAAGTGGCCAGGGATGGCCTTGGATACACCAGGTACCTCGAGTGCCCACTGACAATTTGTTTCTATTTTTAACCACTGCATGAGTTTGCCTTAAGTTATATCCCTCAGAACCTACCTCACAGGAGCTAAGCCATTAGGGCTGCTCTGAGCTAATGAAATAATTGTTTTAGGTCTTCAGTTAATGCTTTCTCTGTTTAATGAAAAAAAGAACTATCTCGCACTGGATGAATCCTGTAATCCATTTGTTGTTGGAGGTCATGCATATTTTCAATAAGAAAATTATGCATAAAAATCTAGAAGTGCCTGTGATATAATGTGTTTGCACAACCCAGTAATGTTCTGTAAAAGGGATGTCAAATGCCCCGGCATATGCCAGAATTCTGATTTTGTGCAGCTATCATCAAATCAATCAAGTATTGACTATAACAAATCTATTGTGTGCTAGGAACGCAATGGTGATTGGGATGATCCCTTATGCTGGTGCTTGCATTCCCCCATTCCCCACCCCTATCTTAAGAAGTCCATGTCTAGCACTGTGTCTATCCTGTGATATAAGTATTTAATTGTATATCATGCCAATATTGTATGTATGGAGGAGGGTCATACCTAGGAATCAGTATAAATTGTAGTTTCTAGGAATCAGACTTTTATACCTGTGTGACAAAGTTTATTGGGATTGATTTTAACCCTTAACTTGCTATTTTCAGCTTAAGTCAAAACTTCCGATAGGCATTGCCATTGCCATGTTTGACACAAGTCAAATTCACAATGTACTGAGTTTAAAGTGATAAATAAAAATGTGTGACTATAATTATTCATGAGTAACATCCCTTGATTATGTAATGGTTGGCCACGATTGTGAATTTTTCTCTTTTGCAAACCACGAAATAATTGATTTTTTTTTTTCAATTTTTCCACTACGATGGTACTCTGTTGTGATTGAGAATGGATTCCGATAATGAGAATGGAGTGTTTATACATAATGATAACTCATGTGATGAATATTTAGCTGAAAGTGATGATTCTAACAGCTCGACAGTGTTGAGTCGGACGATGATAGATCTAGATCTAGCCATGAGTATGAGGCAGCAGTTGACGACAGAGGTGATAGAATAGATTGCCAAAGCGGATCTACAAGTAGAAGAGGGCACGGCACTGGAAAATTTCATGATGATATTCCAAGCAGTTACTGAGTTATTTTTTAAATGGACCGTACCTGTTTTTTTACCATTTTTGACAAAACTCTTAGCAATGAGCATTACATAGAGCTTAAAGAGGCTAGCAAGTTAAGGGATAAATAAGGATCCCATATTACTGTGTTCACATTCACTGGTGAGCAAGCATTTAAGACCTCAATAAGATGGAATAGATTGGTCATGCTCATCAATGAGGCAATAAATTGGCCTAGCTTCTACAATCCAGCTGTTGAGAGATTGTGGAACTCTTGGCCTCTCACTACAAGCCAACTGTTGAGAGATTGTGAAATTTGACTTTGCATGACTATCCATGTTGAGAGATTATGAAAGCCTTGGAATCTCAATATTAATCCAAATGTTCAGATATTTTGTTTATTATATTCTATTTCTATTTGTCCTGTAATGGCTATTGGGAAACCATGAATGATACTGTCTTCTTCAAAACCTCATGCCATCCTTCATAATTCTCTGTTGTCCTTGGAGAGAGACAAAAGGCAACATCTGTCCATTTCTTGATGCTGTCCTCCCACCTTTTCCTTTGCCTTTCTTTACAGACACTGTAGCCTGCAAGGTTATCTTTGCCAGGCCTTCGTACCTGGATACACCTCATCTTGCTTTATTTTCATTATGATCAATATATCATCTATGGAGTCGCAACTTCTGATTTTTGTGTAGATTATGTGGTCCTTGCATGATATGTGCGAGAAAATACTATTGCATATCATCCTCATGGCCATTGTTTTACTCAATCTCAGCCATTGTGAGATTATGGGACTAACAAACATTGTTAAAGAATCAAATTTTTCATATGTGTCTTAAAGGTTGTCCACAAAGAGATCGGTCTTATGTAGAATACAAGGTTCGTGAAATGTAACACTGTATTGTAAGTTATGACGGTGAGGGGTGAAATGGTGGTGCTGTGGCACTGTCCTGCGCATATGTAACGAGAGAGAGAGGCAGGCCTAATATCAACTGCAGACTAGTTCTAGGTGTAATTGCCTCATTTAATCAAGTCATTCATGAATGAATGAATGAATGAATGAACTTTATTAATCCTCGAGGGAAATTTGCCATGGTTTTCAGTCACAAGAATATTGCACACAATACAGTCCATAATTAAAAGTAAACTGTTAAATACATAATAAGCTACATACAGTATGGTACATGTGCATTGTTCTAGTAATGCTTGACCAGTTGATCTAGATTTTCATTGATATGATACTCGGCAGGAAGAAATTGGCTCACTCTGAAACACAAATGAAGCCCCACCCCAGCTTTCCTGTTGTTTTAATCTCAAAGTATTCAAACACCTATGTAAATTTGTGTTTAAACAAATATAGTCCGGTATGGAGAGTGATGTGATGGTAAGATAAGTCTGTTTGATGTCCCTTGGGCATAATTTCACTTAAGCAATGCCGACTGCTTAAGGGTAAGCATTCTATTCTAAACACAATTGGTAAATTTTGTAGAGACAGGCACTGTGTGTGGCCTAGAACCATGGAGATTTCAGGTTTATGAATAATGCATACAAAACAAGATATTTCAAGAATAATTTGTCTGGACATTATGTTTTACAGAGGCTTTTAGTAGCTGAGCTGTTAAAATAGGATGTGCCCAATAGGTATCCCTGGTGTCTTATTTTCTGTTTCAACTCCTACTTGCTTTATTGCTTGGATATAACTGGTTCTTTCATACATTTATTGCTTTTTTGACATCTCTTGCATGCATTATTTGATTAGGGTAGGGATACGCCTTGTTAGTTATTTATACATTTTAATAACGACATATTTATTTTGTATTAGTCTTATATTGAAAGTCAGCTGGAGGAAGGTACACTACTTGTATAAATTTTCAATATGACCCTCTGATTAAAATTGTTGAAACAGTGTTTCGTTATTGGAGTTAATTCCTTCAGTTCCGGATTATTGTGAAGTTCATTAATTGAGCATGATTCACACATGCATGTGGTTCACATTAAAAAAACCACTATGTCCTTTGCTTAAAGCATGTCTCATAGAGCATGTAATTATGTCATTCTTCAATGGTTAAAAGGGGGCGCAGCGGCCTATCAGATAGAGAGTGCCTGACTGCGGACCAAGATGTACCGGTTTCGAGGCCTACTCGTGGCACATGCATCTTTCCTAAGCAAAAAAATGTATCCCTGTTGCTTCACTCAACCCAGGTGAAAATGGTTATAGCTTCAGCTGGAAAGTATTCTGCAATAGATTAGCATCCTATTAGGAAGTGATGGATAAATTCTGTCACTATCCACTTCATGTTATTGAATGGCTTGAAAGGACTGCTTGCTTTCAATGGTTAAAAGCGCTCAATGACAATGACAGTATTTTTTTTATTATAGCATCTGATCAATTCTAATCAATTCATGAAATACGCAGAGGGAGAAAATATTTTTGGCCCCACTGGGGATTGTTTGGTTATGTCAGAATTAATAATTGCAAAAGGTGTTCTTCTACTTCTGTGCTTGAGACTCCATATTAATTTGTCTACAAACATTACTGCGACTCTTTCTTTTAAGAAGAAAAACACAATTTGTAAGGCTGTCAATGAGTGGCCGATTATATCTATTTGGCAATCTACTCATATAAAAGTCTATGCTGAACCAAAAAGTGCTTTAAGGACTTTGTATTAACAAATTATATAAGTAACAGATACATTTGTTGTTGACGATGGTTACCGCGAAAAAAGTAATTCAGAAGTTCTGTACAAAATGTGTGCGTCATGAGTTTGAACTACCATTTTGGAATAATAGTGACGAGACTAGATGTTTTTGGATATTTTCTCGGTCAAGGAGTTATGTTTCCTTCTTCTTCAGTGTTGGTGGGATGCCATGAAAGGGGAAAAGACTGTCAGAAGCAAAGCTTTTGTGAATCAATAAGCAAGTTCGAGCCTTTTTTTAAATAGGAATGAGATTCTATGCTGAGCTCTAGATGCTGTTTCTCTTTACAAGGTGAACGTAGGAAGGCTAGTCGGAGTCGTGAATATTTGGGTGATGAAAAGAAAGAAGTGTACATTACAAAAATAATGAATTGAGTTTAAAAAAAATAGACCTTGGATCTAAATCTACTTCTGGATCCGGAAATCTTGATTTGGTCTGATTACTCTGTGTGTACTTGTATAATGATAATTTATTATGTAATGAGGTGAATGTTTCAAATAATGTTATCCATTGTAACAAAAATGAATTTTCCTTGTGGATAATAAAGTGGATTGAATTGAATTGAAAGACACTATTACTATTGATAAGCTGGGCTTTCACTTCGATTGGGATGTTCTTTTGACTGAGCATTGGTGTTAGTTGGTATGTCACTTCATTTGCCTTCTTGGTTCTTGTTTTTATCTCTCTGTCCATTTGTCCATCTTAAGAGAAGATGCTTCCCAAATATTTAAAATCCTCTACTTGTTGAAACAGTCCCATCAATAAAGATGACTTTCCTTGGGTTCCTTCTGACCTTTATAACATATGTTTTTGTAATGGAGATATTCATGTTTAGGTGCTTACTTTCCTCATTAAGTCTTGTGGTGTGTTTTTGTAATTCCTCTTCATCTGTAATCAATATGCTCTAGTCATAAAAAATAGGAGCTCATTCAGTTCAGTGATGTTATTTGCTCCTTTCATGATGATATCCATGTAAGAGATGAAGAGAAGAGAGAGAACACACCCTTGTCTCACCACAGATCTGATGGGGAACCAGTCTGGTCGTCCCTCTGTTGTTCTTACAGTGCATATGTTGTTTTCATAAAGTGCCATGATGTTCTTTAGCAATTGTCTTATTACATTATACTCCTCTAGAACTACCCAAAGTTGACAGCTGTTCACCGAGTCGAACACCTTTTATTGGTCTACGAAGACCATGCCATGTTGAGGTCTTTGTCATATGCAATGGCAGTCTCACACAACTGCCTTAATGCAAAGATAGCATCAATGCAGCCCTGCCTTTTCTGAAGCCAAACTGGACTGCACTGAGTTGAGTCTCCACAATTGGTCTCATTCTCATTTCCAGTATTTTGGCGAACATTTTACCCACATGACTGGGAATGGATATTCCTCTGTAGGTTCCACAGTCTCTTTTGTTACCTTTCTTTTTCCAAATTGGTACAAAGATAGCTCGTTGCCAGTCATCTTGTGTTCTTTTTGTTTCCCAAGCCAGGTTGAATATCCCTCATAGCCAAAGTTAACCGATATAGTCGCATAGCTTGATCTCTTCTCCTATGATGCTATCAACTCCTGGTGCTTTGTTTGAGGGGCTTTTCTTTATAGCATTTTGGGAGCACTATTTATGGTTCTAGAGTTTTTT
The DNA here is from genome assembly GCA_031762815.1 of Tylodina fungina. Classification (NCBI taxonomy): domain Eukaryota; kingdom Metazoa; phylum Mollusca; class Gastropoda; order Umbraculida; family Tylodinidae; genus Tylodina; species Tylodina fungina. Next base: position 6,603 of record JAUEKS010323254.1, on the reverse strand, counting down.
TTCGGTGAGAAGCTGTTTTGTGTTATTTCCACTGCTGGATTCAGTAGCAACTGGAAATAGTGTTTCCATTATTTTTTTAATGTCTGGTTTACTGAAAATAGGGATTCTGTTTTCATCATTGAAAAATTTCAGTTGGGTTGAGGTTCTTCCGCATCTTCATGCTTTTTTACGCTCTTGTAAAATCCTCTGGGGTCTTCTTTACATTTTGTTGCCAGGTGTTCCCCATATGCTGTCCAGGATCTGTTCTTAACTTTTTTGTATAGGATGCAATCCTCCTCTGACTTTAATTTCTGCTACATTCTGCCAAATAGTTGTTTTCCTTTTTTTGTCCTGTTTTCCTGGTGCCGCTCTCTTCTTTTAATGTTCTGTTAACACATGCTATGAAATGGCTCTATTCCTTCAATATCTTCCGGTTGTTTGACCAATTTGTGAAACACATCTTTCATACATTCATGTATCTTATCTTTGGTATTGTCATTACATTTCTGAGATTTATGAGTTCTCGTTTCTTAGCTTTTGTTCTTTTCCTGTTTGGTGTGTCGATGGTCATTATGACTGGTGTGTGGTCAGTGTCTATGATGTAGTTGGGTATCACTCTTGAGTCTCTGATGCTTTTCAGTTTAGATCTCTTGGCCAAGATAAAATCAAGTTTTAACTTGACCCCTTCTGTGTTTGAAGAAGGTATTTGATATGACAGTGTTGGAAGAAGGTATTTGACATGACAGTCATGTTCTGTGCACAACTCCATTACTCTTTAAATCTGTTTTTCTGTCACTGTGTGGTCCCATGTATCTCTCCCATGTCGGCTTCCTTGTTCCCACTATGCCGTTGAAGTCTCCCATGGTTGTCACATCATCCTTGTCACCCACGGTGTTTAAAAGTTCACTCAGCTGGTCATAGAACTGTTGCCGCTGTTCTTCGGTGTATGAGTCATTGCATGGTGCATGTATCTGTATGTGCAACTGTTTTGACTCTTCTGACATTTTCATCATAATAATCTGCTCTGAGATATATTTTACATCTGTAATGAATTTTGATTGTTCTAGATGTAGAACAAAGCCCATTCCATGTTTTGCTCTCACTATTCCATTTGTTCCACTCCAAAGTAAGGTGTAGTTCTGGTGCACCTGTTTGCTATTGAACTTCATTTTTCTAACATCGGTAATTCCCAGGATCTTTATCTTCCTAGCTTCCATGAAGTCAATGATTTGTGGTTCCTTGTCTCTTAAGCCTCATATGTTCCATGTTCCAATTTTCGTTGCTCATTCTCGTGTCCATTTGATGTTTCCATTCTGTTTACCATTTGGTTCTGTCTGTATATTTTTCCCCTTTGTTTTCTAGCTGCTTTTAATCCATTACCGGCTTGCTAGGCCTGTCATAACTTCACCAGAGCTCCATTAGCCCGCAAAGTTTCAGGATGACTCGGGTTGGCCTTTGGGAGACGTAGAAGAACAGTGTGTGCTCTATAAGGACAACTGAATGACTGACTGACTGATTCCCCATCAACTCAGGTGTAATACAAGGATGCATTCTTTCCTCACTTCTCTTTTTCGCAATTAAATTAACTCATGTTCACAGATGACCAGAGCATTCTACAAGCAGATGACAAGGAATTACAACACCATACCGACAGACTAAATAAGGAACGTACAACAACACCGGATGAAAATTAATATCTCAAAAACAGAAGTAATGAAAGTCAACAGAAACAAGTTCTTTGAACATGTCAAATGATGGGACAAACAGACGGAGAAAATTCAGATGTTTAGAAGGCATATTCACATATGATGGGAGGATGGACAAAGAGACAGAAACGAGGACCCAAAAAGTAAATGCAATAATGTACCAACTAGCATCACTGCTTACCCATAATAATCCAAAGGAGGTAGGCCTAAAGGCACAACTAATAAACAGTATCTCATGGCTCACTTTCATATACTGGTACCAGATGTGGTCCCTAATTTTTACAGTAAAAACAGCACAGAAGAGGAAGTCACTGCCTGTGAGATCAAATGCCTCCGCAAAACCAATGATACCAGAAGGGATTTCATAAATGACAAAATCCAAAAATGGCCTTTGTCATATTTGGAATCCAGAAAATTAAACCAATGTCACAGACAACTGAACATCTTCCAACACATTTTGTTAATGTCTATGAATAAGTGAACAAAAAGATGGATTGTTTATTAAAACAGATTTCTGCAATGCTTGCATGAAATTTATTTTTAAAAAAAATATTTTAAAACATTTTTCACCATCATTATTTAAAGGTAAACAATATAGGATAAAAGAGAAATAAGTTTGGAATAAATACAGAAAAATGGTGTATTCCAGATTTTCCGGTTTGTTGTTGAGTATGCAAGTTATGTTGAATAGAAGTATGATAAAATTTTACTTACACATAAGAGTCCCAAATGCACACATACACACCTACAGCATAAATAGAACAGTACATCCTTTCAAAGCTGCACATACATGTCCTCTCTTAAATGGCCAAAAATTATGTAAAACCAAACCTGAGTTATACATCCATAAATAAACACACAGACATAGGTAAACATCCACACGTGTACACTTAGATATGCAACTACAGACATAGACATAGATAAACAGCCATATTTGTGCACTTAGAGGTGTAACAACATACATGAACAGCCACATGTGTACACTTAAGATATGTAATAACATACATATACACAGATAAACAGCCATGTATGCACACTTAGACATGAAACAACAAACTGCCACTGTGTACTCTTAGACATGTAGCAACATATATAGACAAACAATTACATGCATATACTTCTCAACATGTTTTAAATGGATATGCAGGAGAAGAAAAAAAGTTGAGGCAAATCATCTTGAACAACAAAAAGTACTCCCTTACAACTTATATGTCTATATTTAGACAAACAGCTATATGTGTGCATTAGACATGTAACAACATACGAATATAAACGTCCACATATGTACACTTAGACATGTAACAACATGTAGAGACAAAATCCCACATGTACACACTTAGACGTGACAACAAACAATCATACAATCAAGCATTATCTATATGTAAAGTAGATGTAGAAGCAGGAATTTACATAAACATGAATCCATGTGTAGTTTGTAAAAATATGTTTGAGCTAATGAGTAACACATCGGAAGTAATATATTTAAGGGTGGATGGTGGCTATTGGAGCATGTGCATTTTGATCATTTAAGACCCACAAAACAGATGATGCAGGTTCAGGGAATTACTACCTATGCACGGTAATTAAAAAGATGTCTGGTAAAATCAGGGGAAGGTCTATAAACTATGTGTGATCCGAAAAATGGCTTAGTAATAAAACCTAGGCCATTAGACAGGGTCTCAAGGACATGCTGGATAAAACAGAGATGAGGATGAAATGGTGGATGACTTGGGTGGAATAGTCTGAGAACTGGATCAAAAATGAGGATATAAGGGGTTTTCTGGGAATATGTGATATAGGTGAGGCAGTCCATCAATCCATGTTAATATGGTTGGGACGTATACTTAGGAAGGATATGGATGACTGGACTAGATAATGTGTCAACTTAGAAGTTCAGAGGGAAGCTGCCAAGAGGCAAGCCTAAGTTAACTTGGAACAGACTGGTAACATAAGATATGAAATTAAGGGTTTTAAAAGTGTAGAGGATGCAACACAAGTGGCATCTTAGGCTTGACTCTATAATCTGTGAAAATGGCTGTATCATTTTGGCTGCTTCATTGATACTTGTGCAACACATTCATAAAAAGAGAATTATATCAATTTGACCTGTTCTGGTGAAATCTTTTAATGATTTTTTGTTTCTATTCTTCTGATCCTACTTTGAAACTTCGATGGATTCTATTCTAAAATTGAATACTACTCAGTATTAGCACATGTACCAAGACTTTAAAGAACATCAGACAGATTGTTTATCGTTGCATCATAATATAATATATTCTGTCACAAGACTCAAAGCGTACAGGACAAGCCTCACCCATAACTCACTGTTTCTAGTTGGCATTTTTTTTTTTGATAAATGGATGATTCCCCGTTCTTTCTAAATCAACCTACGGTAAGTTGTAACTTGTGGTAACATAAAAAAGTTGAGAAGCTTCTACATTGGATACAGCATGAGCAGCACCAGACTCTTCCACAACTGAGATATTATATAAAGTGTGAACAGCAATTAGTATCCAAAACTTGGAAAAACTGTAAGTTAGTTAGTTAGTTTTTGTTTTATGGCTCCTTCGACAGCTATAGGTCAAATCGATGCCAGGACACGTATTGTTTTCAGGACTCATGTAAGATTCTGAGAGAAACTAGGTTAAAAGTGCTTTTAGCAGTTTTTCTTTTAAAAAATTAAAAAGGATAATCTATTTATTACAGGGATGGGTAAAAATTTAATGGGGGTTCTATGTTACATTTTATCGAACATATTCACGGCTTTTACAAATCCAAGAATTTTGTCATGTCTCAACTAGAAGCACAGCAGACCCATATTATCATGTATTTGAATATTGCACATTAAAGTACTGGACACAACCGGTTTATTGTGAAATATAATATATAAATATGATCCATTTTCCCCTTACTCACAACCATTGGGATTGCAGGAATGATTCTCAAAACAGTGAAAACATGAAAACATGTTCAAGTGAAGATAAGCAGATTTGCCAAGATATTTCAGCAGTTATGTCATGAATGCAAACAATATACCAAAAATTATATCACATGTATAATTGTTAGATTTTAAGTAGTTCAAGGTAATAAAAAACTGCGTCAGACATTAGAAAAAAGTGCTCTGTAAGTCTTAAGCTTTCATCTCTGTCTAATCCTTTTTTGGGGATGCAGTGGCTAAGTGGTAGAGTCTTGAACTTCAGACTGAGAGGTACTGGGCTCAAAACTCACCAGCAGCACATGTTTTTTTTTTCTTAAGCTAGAAAATTTACCCCATTGCTTCACTCAACCCAGGTGAAAATTGGTACAACTTCAGCTGAAAAGTATTCTTCGACAGACTAGCATCCTATTCAGAAAGTGAAGGATAAAATATGTCACTGTCCGCTACAGAAACTGGGATACGCTCCTGGTCTTTTAGCCGAAAGGCTTAAAAGGACTACTTAATCACATTATGCAACATTTTCTCAATTTGTAGATGATGCACATTACTAACAGAAAAAGACAAAGAGATGGGTACTCATCTAAATAAACTAAATATAAAAAGCAAGAAAGTTGGGCTAAAAATCGATAAAGGCAAACACAATTCATGACTAACTTTAAAAACAAGGAAGAAATATAAATTGAAATGCTATTATAAAAAAGGTGGCTATACAAATACCTAGAAAGTAAACACAAACAAGAAATCAGAAAATGAGACCAATGCTCGAACAAGAGCAGCAAGGAAATGCTTTGGTAAAAATAAAAAAATATTCATAGATGAAAAATTACCCCTCAAAAGACATTTTCAATCAGTGCATCATCCCATCAGTGAACAAAAAGCTGCAAACCTGATCCACAACAAAGCAGCAGATTAAAACATTCTGAACTATGCACAGTGCAATGAAAAGAAAGTTTCTTAATATAAAGATAAAATCCCTTTATTGATATCAGGAAACAAACCTAGGTTACAGACAATGAAAAATATATATTATGACAAAAATGGAAAAGGGCTGGCCATATTTAAAGAATGAAAGATAAAAGATGGACAAGGCGTGGCACTAAATGGAGAAAAGGGAACAGATTAAGATGACGTCCTGAGAGATGGTGTAGAAACAACAGACAAGGGCAAGAAGGATACAAAACAAGTAAGAATGGAGAACATTGGTAGAGGGTTACATGGATGAATGAGGCCTAACAGGTAATTAAGTATTCATGGCTTTCAACTCTTATCCCTGATTTCATGAGTTAGCCCAAGATGCCACTTATCACTTTCAATTTTCAGGGATCTCTTTCTTATTACTTTGGTGTTGGATATCCTTCATGATGCAAACAACTGTTATTGATAACGGCTGTCATTATTCTAAGATGGCGAGCATGGTCATGGGTTAAAAAATACCACTAGCATGAAACTGTTTTTGATTTGACTTGAAGATGCTAAATTTAATTAAGATATACTTTTAATTTTTCAGGTCTCTTACCAAGGAAAATATCAAAGACATAGATTGTGCGTAAATTAAAATGGCACTATACCAAGGTACATGTGCGTCATAGTCAAATGGTTCTGACCTGGATTGAAGTAAAATACATATAAAAACTACTTAAAGACAATATTACAGACCTGTAACCAAATTCAAAGTTTGTTCATCAGCTTTCATCTACTAGCACATCATCAAGGTAGGTTCAGTGTGCCTGGAGTATGACGCAGGCCTGACTATGGTGTGAACACTTGAATTCAAAACCCACACTTTATTACATGTGTTTATAGGACAAGGTTAAAAAAATAGTAAAACAAAAGTCATTTATAAAAGTGTAAAGGAAAAATGATGCATCTCATTTATACAAAGATACACTCTTACTACATCGGTAAAGTAATTTGTTTATATACAGACCAATATGAATTTATTTTAGAGAGACTCATAAGAGGGTTGATACATTTATCATA
>JAUEKS010323143.1:0-12894 GCA_031762815.1 Tylodina fungina | reverse complement strand
AAGAAGAAGAAGAAGAAGAAGAAGAAGAAGAAGAAGAAGAAGAAGAAGAAGAAATGCTTTATATACTTTAACCCCAATTCCCTTTTAGTTCTCAAGACTGTTTCAGGTACTGATAGTTGAAACTTCTCATACCTGCAGAACACAGCTCATTAAGTTCTACATGCATGTTGCGGTAATGTCTTGCTACAGTTGATTTTCATAAATGAGCCAGCCTCTGATTTCCTAAGTGATGCAATAAAATTCTCTCAATTAGATTAATTTATCTCAAAAACTGGCCCCTATGGCAGCTTAAAGATAGCCTTTCCATCATTCATTGCTTTTGACAAAACGGGATAAAGAGCATTGTATAATACCAAAAGAGAAAGGAACAACAGAATTGCTATCAGTGTTTTCGAATAAAATAGCCTATTTTATTTTTAAAGTAGTTTAGGACTTCTTAAAACTGTAAGCTATTTCTGCTTAAAAAAACATTAATTTAGTTCTTCAATACATCAAAGAATATAAAGAAATCCCTCATTTTATGGCCTATACCCACATTTCTTCATGCAATATAAAATGAACATGCACACCACCAAATACTGATAAGCAACGTAATAATAAATAAATCTATGTTCAAAGTTTGGAAGGGAAAAGTGAAAGCTTCTTCCACAAGTATGAACCCTGTACTTTGCTTCTAATCAGAGACAAATTGCAAACTTCAAAACATTTTAACTCATTAATACTTTATCCTAACATTTTACTCCTGTCATTTAATAATATGAAGGAAAAAAAATTGCAATTCACCATGATTAATAACTTACTCAGAATGATGTCTGGTTCATTCGCTAAACAAGATAGAAAACTTGATCAAAATGATGTCTGATCGTTTGAGAAATACTTCATTGACAATTTGCTCAGAATGATATCAGGTTCATTCGAGAAACAATCAGGATTATGTTGGGTTCAACTGTGAAAAAGATTACATCACAAATAAAATTCACTAAAATATGAGCAGCATTGAACAGTAAAGGTGTTGCCTCTACCAAGATTACAATTTACATCTATTTCATTATATTTATTTTTTCCCCACACAAACTATTCAATCTCATTTCATATTTTAATATACATGATTTTATTGACAAAATTTCAACGCTAGCCTTTTTTCATTTTCTATGGTTACTAGTTTTTCGTGAAATTTAATATTTAACTAGTGGATGAAAAATGACATCGAAGTCCTGAAATTTTACATCCTTATTGATTTCTCCAATGAGCAAAATAAATAAGAACATTTTATATTTCAACAATCAAAAGTATGATATTACAAAAGTGTAATGCCCGCTGGAACACATTACGACCCATTACGGCTCAAGGGCAGAGGTAAAAACATCTATATCTACATACAAAGGTGTCTCATTCATACCAACTTATGATGATCAAAGGCTTATTCTAATCATTTTCAGCGTTTCAGACGTGTGTGAAAAAAGAATGTTATCTTTCCCAAAGCATGCTAAACATCTTTCACATAGATTCTAATTTTCATTGTATCTTTAAGAAAAAGAAAGAATATAAATAAACAATATAAAAATATTGAGGCATGCTGAAACACTTGGCATCTCTGCAGGCAGAACAACTTGAAAGACAACGATGGGCTCGGGCAGGTGCAAGTCAACCCCATAAAGCGACAAGAATCCATCCTTCCTTGGATTCCCATTTCCCGTATAACTAAAGACGTGTGCAAGGTGGAGAGGGAAACCCTTTTACTATGACAAGGTGATGGAGCCACTTATGTACCTGACAAGCAAAGAAAAGGATGGTTGAAGTTAATGTTTTTTTGCAGATGAAGAAATCTCTAAATGAAACAAAATAATAATGTAAAAATTCTGAAAACAAAAAAAAATTGAGCCTCAGTAATCTTCAAATTAAAGGGAGAAAATTCAAAGGCAAAAAAAGCAGGACAAAGAAATACATGTAAAATTAAATGGCAATTGGGGCATGGGTATTGTCATAAAACAGAAAAACAATGTGGGTTAGAGCGTGAAAGGCAGTACTGGACACCAAAGCAGACACAGCGACCGTTGTTGCTTGGATTTCACATTTCTTGATCAGTAAATGCCACGGGTACTTTTTAACATTCCTAACATTTATAACACAACCAAATATAAGACTACATCTCGATAATCGTAGGAAATTATCGATGAATCAACTCAAGGCACCATCTCTCCCTATCCGCCACCCACATTCCGCTCTACCAAATTGTTGAAAGCCAATTTAGGCCTCCCTCTTGGACAAATCTCCTCAATTTCCACATTTCCTAATTCAGTAATCAGAATCTTATCTAAGTTCTGGACTGACTAACTACCTCGCCTATCTCCCTAAATCCTGTGTATCCTTATTTGTGAGATATGCGGATTCTGAAATTCTATCCACAGTGGCAAGTCAAAACAGAGTAGACAGTCAGCTTTGTAGAACATCCCACAGGTGAAATGTGCATGAAATCATCCCCAACTGAATCAAAACAGCATGTTCATCATAACAGGGTTTCTGTATCTTAAAATAGCCTAACTTTATTTGGAGAATTAGGTTTGGCTTATGTATGTCAGAGGTTATCTGATTGGCCCTTCATAACTAAACAACATGGATTCATATCAAGAGAAACACAATTTTCACCTGGAATTAAAACGATTGAAAGTAAATATCTTTCTCAAATCAGAGAGTTACATTTATTGTCCAAATTGAAACTGAAATATGACGACTAAGCTAAATATAACTGGGATATGATTGAACTTTTCTATATTGTCCTGCAGTGCCCAAAACGCTCTACCTCCTTTTTATATTTTTCTGGTAAAATCATATAACATAAGGAAAGTAAAGAAATACTACAGGGGATTCCCATGCCTGCTGTATACAAAATGCACATCATCAGTATTTAACCATGTGTGTATTCTTCCCTCTCTCCAACTGACACTGAAACTAGTTATATTGGTACCACAGTAATAACAAACAACATTGCAGAGCATATTTGTTTTATGTTGAGTCAAGTTGTGGCATTTTTTGTACAAACTTAACTCTTCTCATTAAATGTGAGAGAGCAGTTTTCCAAAATTGCACAATAGCCTGTGCTCATATGTTATGAACAGGGGTAGATCTAATGAGTGGGAAAATTTCTCTACATGTGCGTGCTTGTAATTACATTGTGCCATTATTTTAAAACAGTGTGATTTTAAAATGTGTACATCATCTAGGGAAATATAAGAAGAAAGGGTTTTTAAAAATAAAGAAGAGATGTATGATTTTGTTTCCAAACCTTACCACATTCCATTCAACTCAAATGTTCACATGTATATACTTCAACAAGAGCTTAAAGCAATCAAGTAAAACTTAATGAACCATTTTCCATTTTCCTTGACTTAGAGGGTTCAGACCAAGACGCCATCAATCTCATATCTAGCACATCCTCCACACTTAAAGCCGAGATAGACCGACAACAGTACCTCTCCTATGTCACCAATTAGAGAAAACCCCCTAATACCCTCATGTGCCCTGTACTTAGACAGTGCTACCTCAATCATCCATATAGCCATCCTCATCTCTGTTTTTTCCAGCATAGAAATAAATGCATTGAATAAACAGAACAGCTTCCAGTCTATCCAACTTGTGGTTACTTCACTAAAATTTAACTCTAACTCGCAGAGTCACTATTTAAGGGGAGGTGCGGGTCCTGTTGGTATTTTTCTTTTGTTTTTAAGACAGACAACTCTAACCATTATTATTCAACTCGGCCCGTGTGGGTTAGAGAAAACCATCGGAACAAAAATGTATGTTTATCTCATGGTTGCCATGGTAATGCCGCCATCTTGGATTTTAGGTAGGAATATGATGTGACCTTCAAATCAAATCGGCTTCAACATTTTTCAATGGATTTAGCTCAAACTTTGCACATGTATAATTCTATCCAATATCTGAATTCACCCAGTACATAATGTGTGTAAATGCATTAGATATTTTGTAAATACTTTTTGAAATGTGTGCATAAATGATTTCATATTTTTGCTATTTTTAATCATGAAATTTGATCTTTTTTTTTCAAGAATTTGAAAGGATATAAAATTTCTATCGGGTGCAGTTTTATATTGCCCCACAGGTGGCCCATACCAAATTTTGTTCCAATCGGTCAATAAATAAAAAAGAAGTTCCAAAATTACTGCAAGGAAGTGTAATTTTGAGAAAATTGAATTTGAAGTTATTGACAATGGAAAAAATTGAAAGTTCTGTGTCTGTTCAATTCTTTTTGTCTGGCTTTTTCCAATTGTGCTAAATGACGACTGGTTTTCTTTTTTGGCATGATAAATGATGATAAAGTAGCGGTATTTGAGTTATGATTTGAGTTAAAGTTTTATGTCACTTGCAACACAAATAGAATTGAGTCCATGGTGTGGGTTGGAGACTCCTAATGAATTGTGTTGCCCTGACGTATCAGTATTAGAATTAGAGTAACAAGTAGTAGGCCTACAAAACGCGCATCGAATCAGCAGTGAAATACTACCCAAAATATTTACATTGCGGCCTGACCTCGTCCTGGCTGTGCAACTAGGTCGCCAGTCGACGAATCAGAGAGGTCGTTTTGTACCACGTGACGAGCATGACCTATGCTATTACGCACAGCTGTGTCAGACCCAAACGTAGGGGCCTGGTAGTAGTAGAAGTAGTAGTAGATTCTAGTACAATGTTGTTGGTTATGTTTAGTAGTATCCACAAGGATAGTAAGGTCTAGGACACGATGCAGACAAGTAGTAGAGATGTAAATGAAGATCTCGATACCAACTATTCATTAGCATTCATAGTTTAGGAAGATTTTGATGATTTTCTCTCCCCTTTTTATGACTTACATTCATGCAATTGCATTTTTTGAGCTAGCAAATGTGCTAACAATTTATTGCCTGAATATGATTCTCCAGTAGTCAAACTTTTCAAAAAGTATGATATCTAAAATTCGATAATTTGAAGCCAAATTACTATATTTAGGACCTGCACCCCCCTTAAAGAAAGTCCAGTGCAATTGGTATGGGAAAAAACTAATTGTTGTAAATCAGACTTGACAGGAGGGCGTTGAAACAAATATAGCCAACCACAACAGTCTTTGTTGGCCAAGCACTTGGCTTGACTTTGAATTGGGGAAAAGAGAATTTTGCTTTGAGGAACCGTAAGTGGTTGGGGGAAGGGGGTTGAAACCTGAAAGCAAGTGCTATGAGGGGCTTCAATGCAGTTTTTGACTAGATCTAGTGGTAGACGCCTTAGGAATGCATTGTTATGGCAAAATGTGTAGCAAATGGACATGTTTAGTTTGAGCCCTGGGTTGCGGTGTTTTTAAGAGTTGAGAGGATGAAGACGAGGAGAGCGGCACTGGAGTTACAGAAATTTTGTCATATCAAATGAGCCATATTCTGACAAAAATCAGCTGAGATCAAGAAGAGTGCAACATTTATCATGATTATGCTTATATGGGCTATCAGGTTTACAGCAGTGCTGTTTGATTCTAGTTGTAGCCCTAAATTGTCAACAACTTGAACCATAAAAGTAGTCAGCTGACTGGCTTGGGCAACGGGTCACGGTGGGCTAAGCAAGGCCCAGGCAAGGAGAGCCTCGATTTGACAGTGTGTTGTAGGGGAGATAAGCACTATGAGGGTTAAAAATAGAAATCAACCTTCACGATTACTTTTTTCGCTTTCCAAAAACAAACAAAAAACTAGAGAGAGCACATCAAGAATGAATATTTCCTTTAGCAGACTGAGTTATTAGGCCTAGGGAATAAAGATCTAAATTATGACAATTGAATTATATAGACTAAATGTAGACAAAATTTCTGAACTGAATCTACATTTCAATCTAATTCTTATGTAATGTTATTTCTCCATGTTTTTTTTTGGGGGGGGGGGTTCAACTTAAACTGAACTGTTTCTGGAGCCCTTATCCCTCCCAGAGATAAAATGCTCAAATTCTCATAATGGCAAAGAAATCTACAAAATGATTATTCACAACCAATACCAGATCTTCACTAAAACTTAATAGATTGGTCCTTGCCATAAAGTTTGATCAAAATCTTTTCATTAATTTTTTAGAGATCTTGTAAACAAACAATTATATCTATATCATCATAGGCTTGAAACTTGAAACTTAATGTAAATGACACCCTCACCCCATTCTAGCAGTTACAGGAATCCTGCAGTCAGATGATGGAGATACATTGCACACCAGTTAAGGGAAGCATTCTAACTCGATCTATTTCTGTTCTTCAGGTCACCGCTTCTAAAATATATTTCTACAACAATGGTGGATTATTATAACTTCTTTGGAATAAAATTAGTTTTCTCATTTACAACAGTATCATGTTTACTCAACACAGCCTCTGGAATGTTACTTTGCACACTCATCTAGCATCATCGCACCAGATTCAAAATTAGAACAAGAAATAAATATTCTTGATGACAAAGCGATGTGACAGTACAACCCACCTTGTTAAAAACTGTACATTATATGAAAATTACTTTCTTGTGGCAGATACCATCCAATCTGTAGGATAAATCAATGTGAATACTAATTCCTTAAGACAGATACTTTAAACGAAAAAGAATCACCAACTGTGAGAAGTATAGTTCTCGGCAGCTATATAAGCAGAAGCATGCTACAGCTGATGATAAATAGAATAATAGAGGATACTGAACAGTGAGATCAATATCATACAGATTGGACTTTAAGTAAAGTCATATTTTCAACACAAAAACAACTATGAAAGAAAAGTTGTGATCAGAATGCAATGTAAACATCATTTCCTTCATATTTAACACAAAGTGCATTCAATGTGAAATATTGAATTCAGATCCACTTGGTACAACTACTTGAACACAAACTAAAAGTAAGCTGCAGTGACAATAGGTGGAAAAACAACAGAATTGTGCCAAATTAGGAAACTGCAATGCATGAACATTAGCCTTTTATCTTTTCAATCTCTATACTGAAAGCAGCATAGAGAAATATCCAAAATTATCCAGAAAGGGAATAGAACTACTGCGCCGTCAATATCCGGTACTGTAAAACATGAAATGTCGGATCTGAGATATGTAGATGACAAGGCCATAATTTCTATCACGCCAAAACAGCCCAGAAAAAAAATCACAAAAAAAAATACCTAACCATAATCAGGAAAACATAATTATAGCACAGTGGTCAATATGATCAATGCAAAGTTTGAGAATGTCACCAGGTTTGAACACCTAGGGAACATGCATCACCAACAATGGAGATACAACAAATGAGATGAAGAGGAGAATGTTTACAGCCATCCAAATAACACAAAATTGTGGCAAGAACAGATAGAAAAACAATTTTAAAAATGTTCATTTTATACAGACTACGCCATGCGAAGATATTTCTGATTTCTGTGACGCTGCTTTTACCACTTGCCTTTTATCAAAAGCCCCCCCTACCCCTCCCCCATCTACTAACATGTAGATCTTCTTGCTTATTCCATAAATTAACCATCCCCAATATGGTGTATCCTGCAAGCCAGGCAGAAAAATTTTCCACCATTTCTTACAAATCGAAAACTTGTCATGAGTAAGCATTAACTCTTTCAATAACCCTGTTCCACAATAAAATGCTCTATTTTTAACCGCTCCCCGGAGGAAATGCTAACTTTCAACACCTGATATACAATAATGTTAAAACAAGACTATACAGACGAAGGAAATACCATAAAACTAGATCTATACATTTTCTGAAAGAGAATTGAATGAAGAACATTTTGACAACTAGAGGTCCAGCACCTTGAAAATAAGGAATGGGGTTAGGCCTTTGTGCTGCCTCCCTGGTCCAGCCTTCACCTGATACCAAACCTACGTTTCGTTATCTTAGAGTCTAGATTCTAGATCTAGAAGACCCGGTTCCTTCACTTTCATCACCCTGTGCATCGATTGAGGAGGATGAATCGAGTGAATTTTCACTGTCCTGGAGCTGTCCTGGAGCAAAGAGGCCGAACTCATGCTAGATCTAGATCTAGATCTATAGTCTTCAAAGTTTGTTACCATTGGTAAAATTCTTGATACAGCTTTCATGTGATCTCCATTGAGCAGAAGTAGTTGATTTAGTAAAGGGAAACAACCTCCGAAATGCCTTGATAAGCAGTTAGAACGCTCATGATCGTATTCGGCCTTTTCCACTAGGTTTTTTTTTATTAGGCCTAATATTCTATATCGGCTGAAATTGCGGCCAAGGTTAATTCGGGTTATTACGCTTGGCTGAAATAGCGGCCAAGGTTATTGAAAGAGTTAAAAAACAATGATGAAATGGAGTGCAATTTGCACATGGAACTAGTACATGTACAGTGCAACCCGCTTAATTCGAGGTGGAAGAGAATGATGACCAACTTTGAATTGTGAGGGCGATTTGCATCAAATTCATGGGAAATAACCCCATATACAAAAAAATCACACATTTTTTATACTAGATAACTTCCCTTTAAAATGAGTTGCGTAGGAGCTGGCGAAACCCTTGTTCTTTTTCTTTAGATCTTTTTATTCATTTATTTTTTTTGCACACAGACTTCTGCTCACACTCACTAGGCCTGTGCCACCTCACACTGTCTAGTGTAGTTTATAGATCGACAGTGCAGAGTGTGCTTCATCTAGATCTAGGTCTGCGCTAGTAGTAGTGGTAGTAATAGTCCCTGCTTGTTACACTTGTACCAAAAAAAGGCCAACATACCTACGCGCATGTACGGGGGAGAGAGGGGGGGGGGAGAAAGGAAGACTGGGACGCCACGCTTATACCACTGACGATATCATACCACCCCCTTCCCTCTCTTTATAGGCATATTGAGCTCTGACGCATACACATGGCTGAGTGGTTTTGATGGTACAAACTACGTTTAACACCTCTTCGGTTATCATATTTGTTATCCACAGAGAGAACGTGATTAGTTCCGACAGGGAACGTATTGGAATTATCAGAATGTTACCGACTAAAATTTGAATAAACTAGTACAGACTAATAGACGAAAAAGCCAACACAGCGAGGTTCCTTTGATTCCACCGATTTTCGAATAATGCAAGTTCAATTTATCAGGGCTCCAGCACTGTAAATGAATCAATTAAAAGACAGCCTGCTGCGAGGCAGAGACTAGCTTCAAACAATAGTTATAACCGTTTGAATGTCATTGCTGTCGGTGGCTAATTTATAAACATTGTATATGAAGTTGATGAAACAGATGAAGAAGGTACAGAGAAAATTTGAAATTATGCACACATCTTGAATTCACCCATGTTCCGGTGCATGAAGTCTGCAGAAATTGTATTCTATAGAAGCATGACTCAGTTTGTTTTACCTTTTATACATTTCGAAAACAAAAGAGGACAAATGTTCCAAACCAAATAAGAAAGAAACCCATTATGTGTATTTCACAATCTAACCCTGAAATCAAAAGGAAATGCCTGGATGAGGATGTGAAGAGAAGTGGGTATTCTTGGAACGAATTGGCGAAACTGTCTCAAGATATGCGTGTCAGAGATGCCAACCACTAAGCAAAATACGTAATTTGTAAGAATTTTCATTATCAGTATGCAGATATGTAAGACAGAAATAAAATACATATAAATTTAGGTTGGAGGTTAAACTACACCTTTAAACGGATTAATAGCCTTTCAAGCATATTTTACGGCCTATTCAATACGATGTACTAGTATCGAAAATACCTGTACATTCTTTGTAGTATCGGCCTTACCGAAGTGGGAATACAGGGATCACAGTTTTCCGCGGATCCGCAAAATTCCGTGGTTGTCACTGATGTCGCGGTTAGTGAACTCCGAAGCGTGGAAGATAGAGCGCACCGTAAGCCAGCTAGATGGCTCATGCTCATGAAATGCGAAAATCGTGAAAATGACGGATGACCCGAGTGCGCTCATTTTTGGCTGGAGGTAAACCGGAAATAACGTGTTTCCGGCTTACGGTTCGCTAATTACGATTGCCAACCATAGAGCTAGACTATAGATCTAAACGTTTAACTCTATGTTGTCAGCATGCTGGTACTGGGCTTGCTGAGAGTACAGTTCGACTTCGACGACTTTTACTCTTATTGGATGTGCGATCTAGAATCAAGATTATTTTGCTGATTTACGGAATCTAGAATTAGATCAAGGTTTTGTTAAGATTAAGTTCTAAATGTTATCAAAGTGGTGACTTGTGCTAGAAATTTAGATCACTGTTCCAGATGTAAATAGCCCTATCCTATGATTCACCAAGATACTGATAGATTCTTCTAGATCTAGATTTCTAGATGTAGACTTGATTAGACTCTCTGGACTGTAGATATATAGGTGTCTAGATTTAGATATGATCTACTAGAGTCTAGGATCTTAAGTCTAGATCTAGCCTAGATCTAGTCTAGATCTGGATTCTAGATCAAAGTTTGTGTAGAGTAGATTCGATCTAAAAATGTTAAAACAAAAATGTTGCAACGGGTCGAGTTAATGAGGGTGTTTACCCGATTAATCGTCAAAGTTCAGGGGTTGAAAAAATTTTTTCACTGTGATCTCTGGGAATGTGAATGTAGTCGAAATAATACTGGAATCGAGTGTGCCCACGCTTGTTTAAATACTTCATAGGACTAGGCCTACTTTACTTCCGTGCTGCACTCTTTGGTTGTCTTTGCTGAGATCCATCTGCCATCTTGTCATGAATTTGAGATAGAGAATCCATACAGTATACAGTCCCATCCCATTAGCGTAGAATTTAGATTAGGCCTATAGATCTCTGAAAGTCTAGATTTGATCTAGATTTGGACAGTGTGCTTGATCTTGGTTTGTGTGTATCGAGATTCTGGATTGGATCTAGATTCTAGATCTAGATTGGATTTTAGATCTGGATCTAGAATCTAGATCTAGAAGATCTATTCTGGATTTGGATAGTGTCTTTGATCTTGGTTTTTTACGTAGACTAGATCTAACGAGATTCTAGATTGGATCTAGATTTCTGGATCTACATTGGATTTGGATCTAGATTCTAGATTGTGTTATTTGTGTGCTTTTATAATAAATTCTGTTCTACTTAGGGATAAATACGAATTGTTTTGGCTAACAATAAGAACAAAAAAATTTTGAGGTTGGCATCTCTGGATTGTGTGGAAATCTCTAGTCTGGCCTATGCCCTGGGAGGAATGAAGGGGGATAATGATGACGTCAAAATTGGGTCACGTTTGCCCTCTTAGTGATTGGTGCATTTCAAGCACCAAGTCTGCGCTGGCCCCATCTCGTGGGTGTTTCTTTGGCAGGATGGGTTGTCAGCTTTGGCTATGAAAGTGGCAGTTTCGGCTGTGTTTTGTCTTCTATGGGCCATTTTCCTAAGCTTAGTTTTCATGCTGATATTGTTTGTTTCATTGGTATTGGTTTATAATTTATTCTCGATACTCATCTGCCTGTTGTCAAACCCTCATTTTTAAATTAACGTTTATTTTTTCAGGCGGAAAACATAACATTTTGAAGATTATGCTGAATGTAAAATCATGCAGTCATTTGTATGTCTGGACTTACTGAAATTTATTTAAACTTTTCTCTACTTACAGGCCGAGCAGCAGAAGCAAGCATCTATAATTTCAGCTGAGGGCGACTCCAAAGCTGCTGAGCTGATGGCTAAAGCATTCGGTATTGCTGGGGAGGGATTGGTGGAGCTCAGAAAGCTGGAGGCTGCAGAAGACATTGCCTTTCAGTTGTCACGGGCGCGGAATGTGGTGTACCTACCTCAGGGCCAGCAGACGTTGCTGTCCTTGCCGCAGTGAGAGTGGAATATGTAACTTTTCCAGTTGATATAATATAGTGAGGGTTAAATCATCCTCATCCTGATCTTTTTATGTTGATTTCTAGTTATGTACAACATACCAGTACTGTCTAATATAGCGGCCTGGTTTAATAAAATAATCCGTTGATCTTTGACATGTCTAATGCTGTCGAGAGTGATTTGACTCAGAGTGTGGAGTGATACAGATAAATGGAGGTGGGATGTTATTTATCTTGTTATTTTCTTTTATTTTTATGTCATCTGAATTATACTTTCTATATTTGTTTTATTCAGTTATTTTTTGTGTGCAAAGACCAGGAACGTAGTTTGATGTGAACAGTCAGGCCAAGTTTGTGTCGCATTTAATACATTTGCCATATTGTTCATCAGTGCCCTGATGCAGGTAGTTCAGTCTCATTTCATTTTGTGTAAATGGTTCATGGAGGGAGTATAAGTATGTATAAGAAGTTAAAGAGTTAGTAGAAAGTAGAGTAGTGGTGTCGTGGGCTAGTACTAGTAGTAATATGCCTACCCTTAAATCAGAGATAGCAACTGGAAAATAGGATTTAGCAGATAATTGTTATTACATTTAACCATTGCTCTACAAAACTGGCTGTTGGTTAAAAAAAAAATAATAACAAAAAAATATGGTAGATCAGCTTAGCTATGTGTACCATTCTTTGTAGTCTGTTTTTTTATGTGTGATTTGGAAAGACCCTTGTTATCATGGTCAGTGTCTGAGTGAGCTCTTAGCACGTCGTCGCCAGCTCTCTTTTATGCATTATGAAACAAACACTGTGAAGAGGAAACAATGTTTAGAAGACTTTGTGAGAGTGAAAGAAAAATAGCTTGCAGTTTCACTGTAAATGCAGGCTAATCAGAGAAAGTGTGTACCAGTATTTAACTCTGACAATAAATTGGTTGCTTGAGACAACAATTTTCATATATATGGTTTAGTTTTTGTTACTGATTATTTTGCTTACATGTCTTCTCTGTTTACTTTGAAATCTTGTTTGTGTATCTGGGTGTGAGAGAGTGTAACTACAGGGAGAGAGAGAGAGAGAGAGAGAGGGGGGGAGGGAGGGAGGGAGAGAG